>NJDD01006002.1:63434-81006 GCA_002245505.1 Calephelis nemesis | reverse complement strand
TCAGTGTTATATTCTATATATTAGTCATTAAGGTGCTGATATTTGAAAAAAATGTGTGCGTGTACTAGCGTACACTCGTAAGAAATGGAAAAGTGAAACTTCTTTATGACGTTATTTTTCAAAAAATAATTTACTATATGCAACTTTACAGAAATTGGTTAAATAAAGTTTACAATCCCTACTCCGCTGGAAAAGTATACTTCGAATCACGCGTGGTAGGGATGTGGTAAAGATGGCGCGTAACGGAAAAATGTGACGCGTAACGAAAAAATGTTACACTAAATTTTTTTCCAACCCCGATAAAAAAGTTTCACTTCAAAAAAAGGAAACCATTATACACGTAGATGTATAAATATAATTTAACCTTATGCATAACAAATTTCGTCAAAATCTGTTCAGCAGTTTAGCCGTGAAAGCGTATCAGACAGCCAGAATTTCTCCCTTATAAAATTAGTATGAGTGATTTAGGAACACGAAGAAATGGACAAAACTCTTGATAATGTAAATGTAGCCTTTATGAGACAATTGATGTTCGTTTGTCTTCGCCGGGACAGCTAGTAAGTGTAAAAAGGGCTTTACTATTGGCTAACTGAAGCGTCCTTACTTACATAAGATATTCTTATGTTATAAATAATAAAAAACTGACATTTCATGATTAGTTAAAAAACTTTCAAAAGTTGAATGTCATATCTGCGAATATATAAAATTAATATTATTTAAAATAAGGAAACTTTTTTCAAAACAACCGTACAAGAAAAGTTAACTAGTAAGAGGATGCTCCGATCCTAATAAGCCCTTACGATCGGGTCGTTCTAAGACTGAGCTTTGAGCGTAAGTTGGAGAAATCTAGATTCTTTGCAAGAATCGTGATACTTGGAACTCAATACTATTTACCCCACAAGGGACTAGGTTTGATTTGTGATGGAATATGTTGTACCTTGTAGCTTATTTACTTTGTACCAACTTTGATTTTATTCTGCAAATAAATTACATGCATAGACACAGAAAGGTAAAGGGCCAAACACATAACCGCATTGCGGCGCCGCGCCGCTAAAATTAATCGGTTTGCGTTGTGGGGTTGCGACGTCATAGATGTTTATATAAAATTTTTAAAGAAAGAAAAAAAAAATTATATAAATTTATCCCACGCACAGGGCAAGTGCTAAAAAAAAATAAAAATACGAGTCATAGATGTTTGTCTACTATGGACCATGGTGAGAAATTTATTCCTTATTTGTTATTGAAAAGATATTAAAATAAATAGTGCCGCGCCGCTACAATCGACGGTGACACTACTGTCGATTTCGGCGGCGCGGCGCCGCAACGCGGTTTTGTGTTTCGGCCCAAAGAGAGTCTTATATACATCCATATCTTCGCACTAAGTCTCTGACGTCGTTGGCAGAGAATATAGTGATAGACACAAAAAGGCAAAGGGTCTTTGCATACAGAGAAAATGGCTATCGAGTCTTTGCTTAATTCTAACGAGTTAATCATTCTCATTTTCATTTATTTCTTTGTTTTCACTAGTTATAATTTCAAATACATGTTATGATATAGGTACCGTAATTTGCACTTTTGATTTATTAACCAACTTCAAAAAGAAATTTTTTTTTTCAATTCGGGAAAGATTTTTTTTTATTAATGTTAGTTTGTTTTTGGAAAGGTGGTAGTTACGAGTTGGTCTTATACAAATTTCATATTATGACTAGTGGTTTTTGAGTAATACTTCACAATGCATATTTTTTTGTGATACGATATTGTAGAGGTTGTCGGACGTTGATTTTATGTGGGACTATCTCAGAATCATATCTTACAAAAAGCAAATATCAAATCGCAACTTTTTTCTGTTTCACTGCCTTTTATAAATTAAACACTTTAAAAAAAGTTACCTCATATATATTATTTTATGATATTGGAAGGCCAACAAGCTTACGGATTTCCTGATAGTCTAGATACACCAAAGGTGGTAAAGGTGGTATAGTTAGCTATAAGAAAATTATCCAACCCTTAATGTCTTCACTAGTGGGTCGCTGTCCTACTGAGCTTTGAGTGTTAATTCCGGTTTAGATTTAACCCTTTTTGCAGTCATCAGTGAGCAAGATATGCAGATTTGTACTCATGTTGCGAGAGCCATTACCATATATGTCTGAGCTTTTATGAATAAAAAAAACGAATACTCATGTTGATTTTAATTGTGTTGCGCTTTTACTTAACTAATTTAAGTTATCGTTATCTTATTTTAATGATAAGAGACAAAAGACATAATATAGTTGTCAGAATTATTTTTTATTTCATTTTTTATTTATGGTATTGGAAGGCAATTTTGATTTCCACGCGGATTTCCTGATAGTAAGAAATTCACGGCAGCAAAGACGGTAATGGTGTGTTGCCATCCTAAGGTCGGGATGTTAGGCGTCGAGGATAAGTAAGTTTACCGACTACTTTATCCTCTCAACCGGAACACGTCAACGGTGAGCACTAACGTTATGGTGGCAGAAATACGTAAAGTTGTGAATCCCTATGCAGGTAAGTTAATGCACAGCACTCTATCACCAGTGACGTATATGTTAATGATCCATTTAGCCTATGCTCGCCTGTCACTAGCTGCCAGAAAGGGAGGAAGATAGTCAACAGCAAGAGAAATATCAATCTACTCATCTTCCTACAACAAATGTTCGATCTGAAAATCAAAACAATATCAAAATAATACAGCAAGTTAATATTAAACTCGGTTAAGTTAAATAATTATTGACACAATCTAAAAGCAGATAGATTGAAATACGGATGCAAAATATTAAACTCTATTTCCAATAGAGAATTTGTTATAAATCCAACCTGTGTGACAGACGAAAATAGGTACGTTATATTTAATATAATTTAGACGTACGGTTAAGATTTAGTCAAAGCTCCAGAGAGCTACGGAGGAGTTGGAACCTTTCTAAATATTTGTCTAACAAGCTAGAGTTGCAGACATAGAAATGAATAGACTGGTATATATTACTTATTAGCTGTTTCACGCAGCTTCGCCTACGTATCATGGCTGATACTGCGCCGATTTTGATGAAACAAAGCCTATGTCACTCAGGGATAATGTAGCATTCTAAAAGTGAAAGATTTTTTGAAATAGGTCCAGTAGTTTCGGAGCCTTTTCATTTCAAACAAAAAAATCAAATCTTTACTCTTTATAATATTAGTATAGATTTAGACATAAATCTAAAATAAACGAAAACTTCATCTTTTTACATCAATAGTTTCGTTCTTAACACTACGTTCTTACCACCGAATCGGAAGGAAAGGAAAATCTCTGGTAAACTAAGTGAGCTTGTCTCTTCTTGTATTTTCAAATATATCAACAAATAAAGTAGGAAAACATAACGTTTATAAGAGGCTGGCATGATAAACAATTATTACCTAGCATTCTTATCCCCAAATATTCAGCAAATTTAAAATAACCTTCTTCAATACAACCCATACAAATGCGCGAGTCTGACTGTCACATTTTGATGAACTTTGATTACATAAATACCCGAGTTCAAAAATAGGCTACTTTTTTCAAACAATCTACCTATAATAGAATGAAAATTTGTATGAAAATCTATTTTACGCAGCTAGTTATGATACATATAGTTTTGACATATCCTATTAATATTATAAATGCGAAAGTTTGTATGTATGGATGTATGGATGTTTGTTCCTCTTTCACGCAAAAACTACAAAGCCGATTACGATGAAATTTGGTATGTAGGTAGCTCAAGACCCAGAATAACATATAGGCTACTTTTTATCCCGGAGTTCCCGCGGGATTGGGACTTATGCTGGTGAAACCGCGGAGCGCAGCTAGTATAATAATATGATACATTTATGACATTCCACAATCAAATCGCTCGGGTTTTATCGGAGGGTGCTGTCAAGAGTCTCCGGAACCGGCGTGTTTGTATGAAAAGGGTAATTAATGAATGTGGAGGAAGCCAGAAATGCCTTCCAGACACCTTCCATCATGAGATTTGGCTCTTGATACTCTATGTTTACACCGTAAGAGCTTGTCGTGGAGATATGTAAGTACGTATATATTTTTTTAATGTATTGAATGGAAAGTCTTTTATATGAACGAAAATTACTAGTAGAATAATACAATAATCTCGTCGGTCGAATGGTTAGCGTACACACACGCCTAACTACAATGACCAACCGCAAGGTTTGGGTTCGATTTCCAACGCGGCAGGTATTTGTGTGATGAACATTTAAATGTCTGCAATTACGGGTCTGGGTGTTTATTAAATTTATTATGATATCTACTTAAGTATTTCTATATATTAGTATCGTTGACTAACACCCATAACACAAGCAAATCATTGGGGTCAAGCATAAAATTCAATTTGTGTAACTTGTCCAAGGATATTTATTTTATACTAGTGGTCGCCCGTTGGCCGAAATTCGACCATAATAAATTTCAATATCTTGTTGATGAGAACGCCATCTTCATTTCTCAAGACCAACTACTTTCTACTATCTTTTATCGTGATCATCAATATATTTGTTTGTGTGTGTCAAATGCATGGTAGTGTGGGTAATGTTTTATTTATTGATTTATTGTTCTTTAGAAGCATAATCGCCTCTCTGGTCTAGCAGTTCAGTTGTTGGACTTGACTGCATGAGGTCTCGGGTTCGAATCCCGGGTCGGCCAACAAAAAGAAAATTGAGTTTTTCCAATTTTCTAAAATAAAAAAATGTTGGTCGGGATTGGAAATGTGCCCGGTTGGCGATAGGCTTGCCACCTATCACATTATGGGACTTATGCCCGATTTCACCAAGAGCCCCTATATTTTAGGGGACTTTTAACGTATTTAAGGGGACAGTTTTATATGGAAACAGTCCCATAAGTAACGTTAAAAGGTCCCCTAAAGTATAGGGGCTATTGGTGAAATCGGGCATTAGTGTCTTCGGGGATATGGGCGTGAAGATACTTTTTTTTAGAAGCATATTGCTTATTGAAAAATATTAGCGTTCTGCACTTCTCCTACACATAAACTATAAGTGTGCCAAATATGCTAATCCGTCAGCGCAAAAAGGGGTCCAAGGTTTTGGAATCGCGTATTAATATATTTTTCAGTTCCATAAAAATAAGCTGTGTAAAATATATGAATTTTGTAGTGTTTATTTCGTATATTTGCAGTAGGGAGCCGTTATTAAACTTCGGTGTTTGTTGTAGTCATAAGAATCGAGGGGTGCGAGCAATAATATTTTTGATATGGGGTCTATATTTTTATTTGTCCATCAATTCATTGGTAGGGGTGTTATAAATGTTACTGTTTACGGTTTTGATAAATTAGGGAGCGAAGAATTTTGTTTATTATACATACCAACATTTGCACGCGGCGTTGCCAGTCAATTTTTGCTTTTTGGCGATGTTGTCTTAGGACTCATATTGCGCTGAACGCTCAAATAATAAGGATTTAACGCTAGTCAACTTGGTTTTGAGGCTGCGGGTAATATCAGTTTATTATTTATGATCAATGTATTATACGGCATAGACTAATTTCATCATATCAATTGAGAAAGGCAAGATTTGCACAAGCCGGATCGCATTCCGATCAACGAAAGCTTAACTCTCTTTCTAATAAACACAGACTAAACTTCTCCAAGGTAAACCCTGGATTATAGTCTTTATTACACTGTTTACTAAAACCTCTACCACAATAAAAATTATACTCGCCATGACTTTTAAAGCGTCAAAAGCGCCGTCAAGCGTTAAAACTTCATTCAATAATAATAATTAAAAAAAAAATCAGTCTATAGAACTAAGTTAAATAAATCTCAATATGTATCGCTAAGCTGAAGAATATGGAACAACTAGACCCATTTGGTTATTTCTAACGGTAGAATTAAGAGAAAATCTAAGAAAATTGCAAGGGAAATAAAACCTTACTTTATTTTCCGTATGCAGTATTATTAGCTGTCATTGTCAGGCGGTACAAAGTTCGCCGGGTCGGCTAGTGTCCTATAAAAGTAACCGTTTATAAAAACGTCCATAACAAGGTGCAGGCTTTAATACAATATTTGCAATAAGGTTCACGTTATAGAACAAAATCTAATAACTGGTCCTGACAGCCGCTTATAACAAAAGGACTGGCTGAATCCTGTTTCAATTAACTATAATACTACATTATAAGCACGTAAAGGTAGTCTTAGAATTACTTTCTTTGATAGTCTTACAAGAAACGGTCTTTTGACAAAGTAAAGGAATAATTTAATGGCAAACTACAAATAAGTTTAAAACTGTAGCATTTTTTGAAGTGAAACTTCTTTATCGGGGTTGGAAAAAAAAATTAGTGCAACATTTTTTCGTTACGCGTCACATTTTTCCGTTACGCGCCATCTTTGTTCTTATCCCTACCACGCGTGATTCTAAGAATACTTTCTCCAGCGGAGTAGGGATTGTAAACTTTATTTAACCAATTTCTGTAACGTTGCACATAGTAAATTATTTTTTTGAAAATAACGTCATAAAGAAGTTTCACTTCTTCACTTCTTACTAGTGTACGCTAGTACACGCACACATTTTTATTTTATTTTTAAGGGCTAATCCTAGCAGTAAACTTGATAAGTATTATACAAAACGTATCAAAAAAGGCCAAAATTATTTAGGCTTTTAAGACAACCTTCCACCTTCATCGTAACAGGTTCATTATACCATAAAATTTAATTGTCATTAAACTTAAGTGTGTTTCCAAAAAACCAGCTCACTTGGTTCAAGACAGCTGTTTTAAAATTGAGTTCCAAAATTTACAATTACTCACATTCAATACATAACATTAAATAAAAGCTTGTAAAAGAACTTTTCTGGTTACTAATTTTTTAAGTAAAAATTTCTTTAGCGGCGTTGCGCACCTTTTTTGGAATGGGTAAAAACTTCTAAACTCGCGTCAGGACACGTGACCTGAAATTTCGTAAGACGAAAACTCGTAAGACGGTCCAGTATTGCGTGAATGTTCGTGTTGTCATGTTTGTGTACGATAACGCAATAAATGAATATTGTATTCTACCACATAAATAACAGTACTTCCATAATGATAACTAAAGCAATTCGTGCAAAATTATTCCCTAACCATTCCAAAATATCAAAAATGCACAACGTTAATATTCAATTTTTCACTTCTGCCGGCACTCCCGGAGTGCAAACCGTTTTTTTATTCAACACACGTTTCTTTTGTCAAGATCTTTATCAACAACACACCTTTTAGTATGTCGATTGCATTCTGTTAGATTGCATCTGCACTTTTTATTTGCTCCGAACATAAATCAATTTTGATAATAATATATCATTCACTTACTCACTGACACACACACTCACTTAATTACTTCAAATGGGGGTAATAATTTGCCCGGGTTGGTCCGGGCTTCTTTGCAGAATAGACCATCTGCCTTCCTGCCAGGCAGCTCGTAAAAAGCGAGCATAGGCTTACCGTCACTAACACCATGACATCTGACTAGGTGGTAGAGTTTTGCAGCGATTCACGCGGATGGGTATCACCGCCTTCCTTATTCCTGCCGTCATAACGTCACGACGTGTTCCGGTTCGGAGGGTAAGGTAGCCATTAAATTTACTTTTGCTCGAGGCCTAACCTCCCGGCCTCACCTTTGGTGTCTCTAGGCGGCGTTTATTTCTTACCATCAGGAAATCCGTCCGCTTGTTTGCCTTCGAATATCATAAAAAAACAAATACAGGATATTAACGATTTGAATTTTGTTTTCCTTATTGTTACATACTTCTTCTTGAAGTTTGTTAAGTTTTTAAAAAACCTGATTATTGCATTTACTACACTACCAATTCAAGACACGACCATGATCCAGTCCAAGTTCTGATTGGAATCCCACCCCAAGTAAAACACCAGATTTCTTTTTTCATCGGAACATTAGTATAATCCCCCAAATAAATCTCATTTGTAACACGCGTTTGAATTAAATAAAAGGGGCTCAGGACCCTTTGTAGCCCTAATCAAATAGCCTCTATTAGTTACTACATAGGTACAAACTGCATCACCCTTATATAGAGCGCCCTCCAAGACAAGGTAATGAGAAATTTATATTTATAGGCCGAGAAATCCATTATGGGCATTTCTTTTTTATGTAATGTAATAGAAGTTTCAGTGACGTATTATGTATTTTTTTGTTTTAAGATAACTAACAAGAAAGCTGCCTGATGAAACCTTAAACCTGATGGAGAATGAAAACGTCATCTATATGTACCAATGATGTTAGCGGCCCGATTGTTAGGCCAAGTATAGCACGTACTTTAGTCCCCAACATGATACACAACTATGGAGAGCATTGGTGTTATGGTGGCAGGAGTGGCAGAAAAAATACTTTTCCGGATAGGATAAGAATATGGAAGGATGCTGCACAGCATTCTGTCTTCAACGGTATAACGATAATAATCCATTTAACCAATTCTTTCCTCTTACGAGCTGCTAGCCAGGAAAGCCAGTGGTATTTTATTTTACAAAATGAACTAAGGCCACCTCGGTAATATGTAGTTTTGAGAAAAAGACAGAAATTTAATTAGAAGGAAAAACTTTTCTCGTAAGTCCTGATGAATTATTTATACAGGAAGTAATGGATGCTTCCATAAAGCAATGTATATCTAAAATTAATCAACTTTCTAAACAACATTGCTAGTGCAAACACGTAAATCCATATCTAACAGTTAGGATTCTAAGATTAACCATGATAGAAGTAATAAGGGTTGCCACCCGTACTTTATAATAAAGTATTGTACTTTATTTCAAGTAATTGTGCTCTATACTTTATAAGAAAAATAAAGTACGGAAAATACTTTACTTTGAATGATTAGGTTTTTTTTGGATTTCGTAAAGTTTAATCGCATTTTTTTCGTTAACAAAATTTATCGATCCTCCAAATTATATATATGTGCTCTTTCTTGTGCAATAATTGAGTTCTTAAATAAATAAATTAAAAGTGTGCTTTATTCTAATACTATGTACATTTTTTATACCCTTAATCACCAAAAAACTTTTTGGAAAAGAAAAAGGTGGGAACCCTAGAAGTAATCCACTTGAAAGATCTTAGCTAATTGGACTTGGAAGCAAAATTGAAAAGCTAAAAAATGTATAAATCAATTTCGCATTTCTATAACAAGGGTATTGTCAGTACGATCACGTAGATCCATAACGCTAGACGAGAGTAAACTCCGCGGAACCACGTCGTCACCGCTTCTGAGATTGCTCCATCTAGCGGACGCGCTCGGAAATTTTAAAGCGCATTCGAGAATGCATTTTTGAAATTTTAAATTTTAACCTTCCGTTGCAATTTTTATAAAATCAGCTGAAATTACAAGTGGCCTGATATTGTACTTGTGGAGAAATAAAGTGAAGTGTGTACTTTTACTTTGCTTTTTGAACAAGATTCCGTGATATAAAACCATCACGAGTTAGGCGGATATCACACTGCACCGCACACCGATGCGGTATGCGGTGGTGCGGGGTTTAACTTTGTATTGAGAAATATATATTCAAGAGTGATATACGCCTTAGTACTATTACTTATACTGTGTTACAAACAGGGCTTGAAATACCGATACCAGACTTAGTACCGGCACTGTTGGTTTAAGGGTTCTGATACCGGTACAGTTTCAATAATACCGGTTCTAGAAAACATATTACTTATTATTATTTCTATCAAAGATATCTCTGTTCCTTCAAGAGATTAAAATAATACCGATTGATACGGGCATACGAAGTACCGGTACCCACTTTGGAAGCGGTATCCAGGTATCGAAATGGCAAGAATCGCAGTAAATCAGACAGACGAATCAACTTAACGCATTAGATAGAAATCCTCACATACATGGAAAGTAAAATATGAACTGCTGCAACAAATGTCTGATTAATAAGCTGAAAGGAACTAATAAGAAACACGGGCTAGGTGACATGGATACCCAGTAAATTGGATTAACTATTGACACTGCCCATCCACAGAAATGAGAATGAAACCAGATTAATGCTGATGATGAACATCAACTGATGAGGCAGAAGTTAGGCCAATTTCTGAGACTAGATAAGGAATGAGAAAATAGCCTAAGATAAAGATCGTCTAATGCCCAATACCTATATTCAAAAAACGACTCGTTTTGATTACGGATGGTAGTATTTTGTACGAGTAGTAAGATTTCTAACTACGGCTACAATAGCAAAATCTGAACATTTTTTGAAAATTTGAGTAACGCTTTGTTACTTTTGAGCAAACTACAAACGGTTTTATTTATGGATTACGTTTCGTTGATTATAGGAACTGGGTATAATAGAAATCTTTACATGGTGATTTCCACACAGCATTCGTGCTCATTAGTTACGAGTACAAATCATTGTATAGCAGAGACAACAGTGACTAATAAAAGCTTCAAGCCAAGTCACTTGCGCGGAAGTCAGAGTGTGTAGTAGCCAGTGTTACGATTCTTGCAAACCTACGTAACTTCCTCTACATCCATTGTTCATACAAAGACGAAGATTTTAAAAACTCCTGACACTACCTTCGAATAGTACGCGAACGATATCAGGTCTCTTATTACCTTTCATCCATATTCACATTGCATGTCTGTTTTTCACAGAAGCGTATCTTATGAAGCGTATTAGGGTTAATAGAACTATCCAGATACTCTGTCCTCCAGACGAGAACAGGACATGGTGAATCATTCCTTATAGCCTCAGCTAAAGCGCTTGTTTATTCTACACAGGCTACCCGAACCAAAATGGGGAAGATTATGTCAAATCAAATGAGAAATTATACTCAAAATTGCCTTGAAGATGATAGAAAGAGCGAACTTAGGCTTTACCATTTAATCAGATTAATGTAAGTCCTTTGAGTAATAAATACTCAAATTATGGAATTAACAATTAGAATAATTTACAATTATTATCTCAATAACATTATAAATGCGAAAGTTTGTGAGTGTGTATGTATGGATGTTTGTTACTTTTTCACCCTCGAAATGGCGTTACAGATTTGTCTGAAATTTGGAAAACAGATAGATTGTGACTTGGATTAACATACAGGCTACTTATGAAAACTAGTTTTAATCCCGATCGCGCAATGGGTTCCTGTAAAAATGCAGGCAAATAAAGGCAACAGCTAATATACAGTATAATTTCCTGTAGCTATTAAAACTATGAATTACAATGTAACATCTATGTAAAGGTCATTAATGTATAAAATATTTACTCTGTTCGTTTATATATGACGTGTTTTATTAAAAAGGTTATGAGTTATTACAAAGTAGTGTAAATAATTAAAATAGATCGCCATTTTGCGGAAATCCTTAGTTAAGAATGCTCTTACATTACAAAGTATATGTGTTTTATGCTTTTTATGGTTTATTAAGCTTAGTAGCAAGGAAGTTTAATGTTTAGAAGGATCGAATGAGTATAATAAGTATCTTGACGACCATGTCCCCAAAGGAGTAGGCAGAGGCACCACCTGGCACCCACGACTAGCCGAAGACACCAAGTCCCACAATGTGATAGGTGGCAAGCCAATCGCCAACCAGGTCAATCCCGAACAACGTTTTTTATAAGAAAATTGGAAAAACCCAATTTTCTTTTTGTTGTCCCACCCGGAACCTCATGTAGTCAATTCCAACAACAGAACCGCTAGACCACAAAGGCGAACAGAACAAACATTGTAAATACGTCTTTAGAAAACATAATAAATACAGCACAACTAAATTAAAGTCTACGATCAAACTAAGAATTAATTTAGTTCATATCCATATTTTGCAAACATACATATTTATTAGTCCGATATTAATTACGAGCGATGATCAAATTCGGACCACTTTATGACCATTAGTAAATAAAGTAAAAATAACACTTGATTAATGCCCGGTTTCTATATTTTAGAAACGAGTAGTTTTGCTTACGAATGGTAGTTTTTTGTATGAATAGTAAAAAGTCTAACTACGGTCGGTCGTTATCGTCTTAAAACTCAAAATATTTTGTGTAATTACGAGCAACGCTTTCGCCACTTTTAGGCAAACTACCAATGGTTATACTAATGGATTACGGTTCGTTAACAATAGGAACCGAACTTAAGTCGTATTCCTCAATATCTTTTCTAAAAGAGAAGTGGTTTAATACTCTTTAACTAATGATTACACTTTATAATGCACCAAAATTTACAAAAATGAACACTCATTCACAAAGAACACAACATTTAACTTAAGGAACACAAAGGCGGTTTTTTCGCTTCGCAACTACCTATGCCAGACAACCTAGGGTCTTGAATAGCCCTTAATTTGGATATGCACTATTATCAGCTTTGGTGGATACCAAAGCTGATAAATGCTAAGTTACAAAAAAGCATAAACTTTCCTTATAGCAAGAATTGACAATTATTACAGTCAGAAAATTTATCTTCTTGTTTGCTTTTCAATTACACAAAAAATATTAAAGGAATCAGTGCTATGAAAAAACAGTATCAGTCTGATATATTCTGTCCTTTAACTATGACTACAGTGAAATTTAATGTTATTGATTAGGTATTTGCCTATGTCTAAAAGTATTAAACTCTATATCAACTAATTTGGGAAATAATTAACAAAATGGTGTTGCCATAAAAACAGAAGAGGGCTGTCTACTGCGCCCTGCGGTTTAGTATAGCTATTAATCAGCTTACCCCTCATATCGTTAGAGATTAACCATTCATCATCCTGCTAGCAGTAATCCTGGGTAGAGCCAGCCTAAATTCTGTTATATCTAATCACGCTTGCGTTATAGATAAAATGAAATATGGTTTATGCACATTTTTTTGTAATTACAAAAATATTTGTGGCGTGGGAATGTGACAACCCCATTTTTTGCTTGTGGATTAACCTAATGATTTGGATTAATTAATTTATACACAGGCGGCTGGTGACCGTGACTTGTGGCGATCTTTAGAGGTAGCCTATGTCCAGCAGTGGTGACTGATAATGATGATGATGTTTTTTTTTATAACATATGAAGGCAAACAAGCAGACGGATTTTCTGATGGTAAGAAATTTCCGCCGCCTAGAGACACCAAAGGTGGCAATGGTGCGTTGCCAACCAGAGGCCGTAATGTTAAGCCTCGAGCAAAAGTAAGTTAACCGGCTGTCATACCCTCCGAACCGGAACACGTCATGACGTTATGGCGGGAGAAATAGGTAAGGCGGTGGTACCAATCCGGGTGAGTCGCTGCGAAACTCTACCACCTAGTCAGATGTCACGGTGTCAGTGACGACAAGCCTATGCTCGCCTTTTACGAGCTGCCTGCCACAGTAAGGCAGATGGTCAATTCTACAAAGGAGCCCGGACCAATACGGGGGAGAATTTTAGATACTTGCCGATTCCACAAGTACCGTCAGTCTGAAGTCAGAATAGATGGTAGAGTCAGACTAATGCGGTGCGTCGATATCTCTGTCTAACTATTTCAAGACATCTCAAGTGACAACAGCAATGCTCTTTTTTGTCATGTGATGGTTTTTTAAAGTAGGGTTGCTGATACAGTTGAAGATCCTAAGCTCTTTTAGCCATTACCATCTTTTATATGTTAAGGCAAAGGCGATGTGAATTTCTTGGGCTCTGAAAATCGTTTAGTTGACCGAAAAAAACCTTTCATTTTGATACCTTTAACTCGATGGGTTTGGTAGAAAAAATAAACCTCGCAATATGGCACCCTAAATTTTGTTTTTTTTTAATCGTCTCTGTGGTCTACTGGTTCAGCGTCGGATTAGACTTCTTGAGGTCCCGAGTTTGATCCCCGGGTAGGGCAACAAAAAAATGGAAATTGCATGTTTTTAATTTTCTAATAAAATTAACGCTGTCCAGGATTGGATATGTGGCCCTATCATATTGTGTGACTTAGTGTCTTCGGCTAGTCGTGGGGGCCCTGGTGCTGCCTCTGCCGACCACTTCTGGAATATGGGCGTGAAGATAATACTAGTATTTTTTTAAAGTATCACTCATATTATCAATACGATTCTAAAAATATCACATATGTTTGAAGCCTTTAAATCGTTCAGGTTTTTACAAGGGAAAAAGAAATTTACATACATACATTCAAAAACCATTATCCCCTTCCAAAGGAGTTGGGTATATAACAAGTATGTGACTTATAATATATAGTATTTAGGGTAATATCTTAGTCCAAGGATCATAAAATTACATAGGTAGCTTAAAATTTTACTTAAATCTTTAAACTAATCCAAAAAGCGAAAACAATACCTAGTATGTCCATTAATTAGACTTTCCGCAATAAGGAAATAAATTGGACTACTACTAAAGTAACAAAAAATATTGTAAGCTTACGAAACTCCCAAGAAACCAACCTTATTACTTTTTCTGAAATATTTTCTGTTCCACGATATCTCGACAAGTGTAACCAGACAATAGCGGTAATAAAATAAATTTGAACAAAATGGCTAAATAAATACAGAGGCGGAAGATCAGGTGCCCTTCTTCTGCCGCGCTTTAGCCTCGTCATTAATCAGCCCATCCCTCCCCTGCCGTCAGAGATGACGTATTACATAATTCTAATGGCTAATATATGACACGCAATATGTCCTGTAAAGTGAGGGTCAAAAGGGCCCCATTTTTACTTTCCATAATTATTGTTTAAATTAATTTGATTAAAATTATTCTTAACAATCTTGATTTGAAGCCGAGGCGATAATATTTTCATTACCAATAGTAAAAAGGACAAATAACATAAATGGATCTAAGCAGTTACGTTTTTTTCTTTGAACAAAAAAGGCTAGCTTTTATTTCCAGCAGCTTATAAAGCCAAGCATAAATAAGTCACATATTTCTCATTATTACCATAACCTACACTACATACTAAAATACAGCGACGAATCGTTGAGACTATTCCTACACAAAAAATAGTGTTTATCTACAAAATTCTTGTTTTACAAAAAAGTAACACGCGAATTGTGTATTACCTACAACCAAACCAGGGTTTGTTAATTAAATTAGGAAGTTCATAGCTTAACAAAATAAGAACAAAAAAAAATTGACTTACACCAATCATCTTACGGTTTGGTAATAATAATAATTAATAAGTCGCCTCTGTGGTCGAGCGGTCCGGGTGTTGGACTTGACTGCATAAGGTCTCGGGTTCGAATCCCGGGTCGGCCAACAAAAAGAAAATTGGATTTTTCCAATTTTCTAATAAAAAAAAATGTTGGTCGGGATTGGAAATGTGCCCGGTTGGATCACAAGACAACGACGGGCCTACAACATCTATGGTGTCTATAACCCATGGTTATCTCTTACCATAAGGAGAGTAGTATGCTTGTTTACTAACTTATCACATAAAAAAACCCCTCTCTCTCTTTTTAGTTTTTGTTGTAAGAGATTGATGGAGGAGTCCACTTTTTAAGAGTGATCTGCTATTATCATTAGTATTTTTGCATGCTCAGTATACTGCATATGCAAACATTCCATACAATACTTTGAAAGTACAAACGGAGTTAGAAATTTCGTTCTCTTACGATACATTAGAAAATGAAAACTAATATCTGCGGAATATACAATATGTTTCGGTAAAAAGCAGTTCATTTTCAGAAGCGAAAGCTTCGAGGCCCTTCTGCTCCCGCGGTTTAGCCGTCATTTATCAGTTCATCCCTTCGCTACCGTCACAGATGACATATTACGTAATTTTTATCATCACTAATACATGACAAGTAATATCCCATGACATTAACGTAACGGTGGTAACTACTTTCATATTTTCCAGGGTTTTTTAAAATGATTGACAACCCTAAATACAAAATACAATTAATATGTCTATAAAACTTTTAAATGTGAATTTTGTATTATATAAAGTAAACTAAATAAAAGTCAATTCCTCTGACCTATAACGTTGTGTACATTCTACTAATATTATAATTGCGAAAGTTTGTAAGGATGTGTGCATGTTTGTTACTTTTCACGCTTGAATGTCTGAACGGATTTGTCTGAAATTTAGAACACAGATAGATTGTGACTTGGATTAACATATTGGCTACTTTTGATCCCGATCGCACAAAGGTTTCCTGCGAAAACGCGGACGAAGCCGCAGGTAAAATCTAGTAAATACATATATTTAGCTAATCAAGGGTATGCTAGTTGCGTCTCTGCCTACCTTTTCGGGGCATGAAGATACTAACTTTTTACAAAGAAAAAGCATCATTATCGTTTGGGAATGTTTTTTAAGGCATAAAAACTGTAAGAGAGGCTCTAAGCTGTAATATTTAGCGTCTATTTTCATATATAGCAAGGCGACCTTTAATATCGTTGAACTATTTCAACACAGCTAAAATTTAAAACAATGCAAAAGCTTTGATAACAATTGTTGCTTGGAATACTGAAGTCTGCGTCACGACTGATGAAGGTTTGCAAGTCGGATTTTAGTCATGGACTGAGATAGTATCAGGTATTAAATTCATAAACTTTGTACATGAGCTGAGATATTTAGTTCGAATTTGGAGAGAATTTCAAGGTTTGAAGCTTTTATAACTTTTGTATCTGGTCATAAATATATAATTTCCATCAAAGAACGTGATTAATTTTTTTTTAAACAAGTTAGGTTTTTGAAGTGAAAATGGGTTTAAACTTCTAAACTCGCGTCAGGACACGTGACCTGAAATTTCGTAAGACGAAAACAATAAGACGGCGCAGGGCGCCTGCGCGAATGTTTGTGTACGGTACCTAGCGCAATGACAGTACTTTCGTATTGATAATTAAAGCAAATAGTGCAAAATAATTCCCTAACCATTCCAAAATATCAAAAATGCACAACGTTAATATTCAAGTTTTCACTTCGGGCGGAATTCTCGGAGTGTAATAGGTACGTCGTTTTTATTTGCCTTTGATTAAACTCGAGTGTTTTTATGTTCACTGTTTTAGTATTTATTATTATGATCACTTTGCTTATTGAGAGGTTAGATTGCAAGCCTAACTTTTTCCATCAACCGTAGGGCTCGAATTCGATTCCAGATGGGGCAGGCATTTGTGAATATTTTTCTGGGTTCGAAAAAATGTTAACCGGAAGACATTTACAAATGTTGGTTTTCTTGAGCAGCACCACGAAAACGGACTTTTTTATTATTTCGAAGGTGACGTGTTGTGTCACTCCCGAACATGTGTGTCGCGGGTAAGCGCTAGGCTTACCCGCGACACACATGTTCGGGAGTAACTCAAAAATTATTATTTTATGTTAGAACTAGCTGCGCCCCGCGGTTTCACCCGCGTAAGTCCCAATCCCGCGGGAACTCCGGGATAAAAAGTAGCCTATATGTTATTCTGGGTCTTCAGCTACCTACATACCAAATTTCATCGTAATCGGCTTTGCAGTTTTTGCGTGAAAGAGTAACAAACATCCATACATCCAAACTTTCGCATTTATAATATTAATAATAGGATATTATTAATACTTTTCAATAAATAATACCAATACTTGTAATAGTTTTCTCTCAAAATATTCCAAAAACGATACAATACTAGAAAGTATCGATACTTTGTGATCTGTACTTATATCGATACCTCAGTTGTATCGGTTC
>NJDD01006002.1:41293-54802 GCA_002245505.1 Calephelis nemesis | reverse complement strand
AGGTATTAGTGACGGTAAGCTATGCTCGACTTTTACGAGCTGTCTGGCAGGAAGGCAGATGGTCTATTATTATTAGCCTATTATATTTAAAATGGCTTGAAAATAGCTTCGTAATCCGCGAATATGCTTACAAAATGAGCGAATCAAATTGCGACGATCACCGGAGCGAGGAAAAAGGCTTAAGCTTTAAGGGCTAAGATTAATGGTGGGGATAGCTGTCAATGAGCCCTTTATCCGAGGCGCCGAGGCGAAAGTCAGATTATAGCAAAACTCGAGTAGAACAATATTGCTTAAGAAAATGTCCAAATAAATTAAGTAAGGATAAAATTAAGTAGAACGAATAGAAGTTTTTCAGGGAATTATCTCCTTCGCCTGAGGGTTGTGGGGAGAGAAGCCGTTTAAGCTATATAGTCTTTACATAACTATTAATTTTATTATTACTGGCTAATCTTAAGATCCTGAGAAATTGATCTCTGCATGAAGGAGCACTTTTTCCAAGATTATATCACCTTTTTCATCAAGCACATCTCAGCTGCTAGCAGATAGGGTAGGGTCATCTGCTCTTTTTTATAAATGTATAACATGTTTTAATATATTTTAAGTACAGTAACACTGCAAAAGATCTGCCAATTATTAATAAAATTTCGCGATCAGTTACTTCTTCTGAAAAGGTAGGTCATGACTCGGAAGTAGGTAATGATTTTATACAAGTTTCATCAATATCCGGTTAGTAGTTTGTAAGTTACATTTAATTTTCATTTTGCATTAATTTTCATGTAATTCGACGACATATTTTACACCTGCCAAAAAAGAACCATTAAAATCTGTTCGATACTTACCGAATAATCGCATAACAAAAATACAAAATACCTCCTTCGTTTTGGAATCGGTTAAAACAGTTCAAGGGCATAGATTAATAGCAACGCGTAATATAAACTTATACTGGAAGTCCATTGTAAAAAATATATTTCTTATTAGGTCACTGCAGCGCAAACACATAGTTATAATTATAAAAGTTTTTACAGTTACTATTACTCGCTGTTGCTTGTACTTTCATAACAATAGTTTGTGAATAAAAATTACCACGAACGGTAGTCACGGCCAAGTGACGGGGCGGTGGTGCCCTTGAGAACGAAGTGACACTTTTATTTGTAAAACTATCTCTTATTAGGTCGCTAGATTTAATTTGGTAAAATACGAGTATATACTTCCAAACATTGGTAATTTCAGTCATACTAGCAATTTAATTATAATTTTATTTTTTACCGCCATACGGAATTTTTTTTTGTTGAAAAAGAGTACTTAGTATCTAATTCTAAGCCTCAACATTATTAAAACATGACGTTAATTTTTGACCTAAGTATCCCAAAAAATATTTAATTATAAACATTATGCGCGCAGGACTCGAACAGGAACAAAAACAACGCATGCTTTGTGTTTTATTTTAATTTGTAATTTTTTTTTTATTTCTTCCAGGCCTTTTCACTATGTTTAGGATACAAAAATCACCGCTTTTTTGGTCGAGGGGTTAGCGTACATGCCTAACTGAATCAACCGCGAAGTTCCAGTTCGATTCCCGACGGCATTTGTGTGATGAACATTAAGATGTCTGCATTACCAGTTTCGGGGTGTTAATTAAATTTATTCTTATATCTGTTTAAGAACATATTTTTATGTACAAGTATTGTTGACTAACAATTATAACATAAATATACAATTTTCTAACTTTGGGGTTAGATTCAATTTGTGTTTCAACAAGGAAAATTAATTTATTTAAACATTAACAATTGTTTTGTGAGATAGAAAACATGTGCAAAGCGCAAAAAAAGTTTTTTTTTTAATTTTAAAAAAGTTAAATAATTCTGTTACTTTATTTTAGAAAAGTTGTTTTTCGATTTTAAAACAAATATCACAGTGCAGCATATCTAATGAGTTAAACAGCAATTTCCTTAACATGTGAATAAAACCCCTAGGGTGAAGTTTCCACGTCTCTCGAGCGCCTACAAACTTTTCGTGTTCGAGTCTAAACTGTCTTCAAAACATCAGGAAATATTTCTTTAAGCATCTTCACGCCCATATCCCCGAAGAATTAGACAGAAGCACAACCAGGGCGCCCACGACTAGAAGAAGATACTAACCCCCACAATGTGATAGGTGGCAAGCCTATCGCCAACCGGGCACTTACCCAATCTCGAGCAACATTTTTTCATATTAGACAATTAGAAAAACCCAATTTTCTTTTTGTTGCCCTACTCTGGATTCGAACAACTGAACCGCTAGACCACAGATCACAAATGCAGTATATCTAAGGAGTTAAACGAGCAATTTCCTTAACATGTGAATAAAACCCCTAGGGTGAAGTTTCCATGTCTCTCAAGCGGCCGCAAACTTTTCGTGTTTGAGTCTAAACTGCCTTCAAAACATCAGGAAACATTTCTTTAGCTATTTTAACTTATTACACCAAAGTACATGTAATGATCTGTACTCTGCAGGTTTTTGTTATTTCTATGTGTACTGCCTTGAGGTCCCGGGTTCGATCCCCGGGTCAAGCAACAAAAAAAGAAAACACTTATTTTCGGATTTTTATTAAGAAACAAAATAACGTTACCCAGAATAGGACATATGCCCGATTGGCTGTAGGTTTACCATAGTCGATTGGATATGTTTCTGACTCAGACTTTTCGGTTAGTCGTGGTTGTTCCGCTGTCTATATCCTTGGGGATACGGGCGTGAAGATACTAATCATTACCATTTACTTAAGAGGTATAAACCAACAGCATCATTTGCTGACATAAACGAGCAGCACATTGGAAAGTTCATTTATTGATTGTCCAAAAGACACAGTTCTTTTGGCGTAGGAATGTGACGACCCCAGCACCCACTGGTTGTAAAATAGTACATAATTAAGGTTACACTACATATATATATATATGTCCCCCCCCGTGTTGGTCCGGGCTCCTTTGTAGAATAGACCATTCTGCCTTCCTTTGCCAGGCAGCTCGTAAAAGGCGAGCATAGGCTTGCCGTCACTAACACCGTGACATCTGACTAGGTGGTAGAGTTTCGCAGCGACTCACCCGGATTGGTACCACCGCCTTACCTATTCCTGCCGCCATAACGTCATGACGTGTTCCGGTTCGGAGGGTCAGGTAGCCGGTTAACTTAATTTTGCTTGAGGCCTAGCATCCCGGCTTCTGGTTGGCAATGCACCATTACCACCTCAGGTGTCTCTAGGCGGCGGGAATTTCTTACCATCAGGAAATCCGTCTGCTTGTTTGCCTTACAATGTTATAAAAAAAATGCAGCAGCTAATCTGGTTACCTCTGCTTAATCTATTTCTACCGCCTAGCATCGGTGCTCGTTATCTCTCATAATCAAAAAGAAGAAAGATCCTACCCTATACTTTTCCTCGAAATGCGATAATGGCAAACACTGACGCTACAACAATGGATGGTGACGATTGAACAAAAAGGCCTATCTCCAATACCAGATAGTAAATTAATAACAAAAGCTGAAATTGCTTATAAAGGTTATATACATACCTATATACATATATGACATAACCACAGATCATGATGTAACAGTTACCAACTCTCTGAGCATGTAAATAATATCCCAGGGGTGACATTTCCCTGTCTCCCGGACGACCGCAACTTCTCAAGTTCAAATAAAACTGTCTTCAAAACATCTGTTGGTACGGAAAAGATTTCTCCAACAATATATCAAACAACATATAGAAAATGATACGCAATATTTAAATGTAGGTATATTATATCGAATATTGGAAAAGAGAAGGTTCTTCGCCTTACCTATTTTTGCCGCCATAACATCAGTGCTTGCCGTTGACGTGTTCCGATTCCGAGGATAAGGTAGCCGCTAAACTTACTTTTGCTCAAGGTCTAAAATCCAGGCCTCAGGTTCACACACACTATTACCACTTAATTATCGATGTTAACAATTGACCGCCTCGTTGGTCGAGTGGCTAGCTGCATCGACGAATCGCGAGGCTCGGGTTCGATTCCCGACGGGGGCAGGCATTTGTGTGATGAACATTCAGACGTCTGCATTTCCGGGTCTGGGTGTTTATTAATTTTATTCTGGTATCTATTTAAGTATTTCTATATATTAATATCGTTGACTAGCACCCATAACACAAGCATATAACTTGCTTACTTTGGGGTTAGATTCAATTTGTGTGACTTGTCCAGGGATATTTATTTATTTATATCGATAATTAAGTGCTTAATCATGCGATTAAAAATGCGATCGTCAAGATAAGTGAAAAATCATGCACACAAAAGCCACTAGTCGGATCACGATAAAACTAATATGGGACCACCTTGAAACTATTGTTTATATTTTAATAAAAGATCCTTTGAAATCGGTTGGCTATTGACCGAGTAATCGCGTAACAAACTTACGATAAAATAAAATAAACATACAGTCGAGTTGAAAACCTCCTTTTTTGGAGTCGGTTAAAAATAGGAATATGGCCACTTAAACGAAGTAAAGTGACTATGCTTAAATTAGTTTCACACTTGACTGCGTTTATAAGTTTAAAGGAGTGAGTGATCGACGGACAACTTGTTTTTATTTTTAGTGACATTTCTGCCTCAGGGACGTAGACGAGATCACCTGTTAGTAGGGTAATCGACCAATAATAATCAGTAAAACTAGACCGAACTCTGCAAAGACTAGCCTAGTTTTTGTATTTCCCTGTGCCTGTTAATTCTTAATAATTAGAGGATAGGGTAATAAAATTGAGTTACACAAATGATTTATTAAGTTAATTAAAAATTAATTAATATCGTGTATCTAATACAGGTTAACAATGAACGATACACTTAAATATGGTTAGAATGCGTTGCCAACTTAAAATTGTGATTTTAAGTTCCTTGAAGTAATATGACACGTGGGCAGCTGAATTACAAATTGCAACACGACAAGGCAAAAACATAGCATCTAAAAAAAGTAAAGTAAGTAAGGTACCAATTCATGCAAATCCTAGAAAAATCTAGACAATTATTTTTATTATTATCAATGTATACACTTTCAATCTAAATTAATACTTATTTAAAAACTCCTATATTAGAATGGCACAAGATAGCAAGCAGGCGTGACATTGCCTCCCTTACAAAGATTTCTTTAAAAAAACTTGAAACATGACACTTTCGAGTTTTTTGTCAATAAAAACAACATTTAATATTAGTAATTTATTGACATTGATCATAGCAAAAAAGACATTTTATTTCCACTCACAACACCCCTATTACATCAAAACTTTTAAATTAACATCACATCAAATTATTAAAAATTTACATAAAAACCTTCATAGAAAATACAAGAATGTCGTCACAAAAAGGGTAAGTCAGTTGAAAATTATGGCGGGAAAATGTTATTTTAAGTCACAAATAAAATTGTTTTACGCGAAAACAATTGTTGAAGATTGAATAGGCCCTCGCACCCTTCCAAAGCGCCTTAAAGAGGAACGTAATTTTGTAAATTATAAAATTTATATTCATAACTAAGTTATGTGCTGAGCGTGAAATAAACCGATTAAGTACTAAATTAACGGGATAGTGTAGCGAGTGACGAGAAAATAAAAACTCTTTTGTGATCACACGTGTTTCTATAATGTTAAAAGAAAACAAGCCGAGAGATTTCCTGCCAGTGGTAACTTTGACTTGGAATGTTAAGACTCATGCGTAAGTTCGTTCAGAGGCTACCCTTTAAAAGTAAAACACAGAGTTGGAGAAAATTTAACATCCCAACTTCCAAGTGAATTATACCTTACTCTACTACATCCTTACAACGACGGTAATGTCAAAAAACAAGCCTAGCCTCAAGCCGTTAGCCGCCTAGTAAAAAAAAATTCGCCTATATTTAATCAAGCCACTAAGCATCACAGAGTAATTATTGCAAAATCTCAAATACGTTTCATTCATAATACAATAACTGTTATCCGATTGTTCATTCGAGTATTTGAATTGGTTAGCTCACACACGAGAAATCGTCCAAAAGTCGAGAAAAAAGGACCATAATATTTCCAATTCAGTTACCCAGGTACTACAATTAATTGCAATTAGTTAACACTTTGAATAAACAACATTTTGGATTGGAACAATTCAATATCTTTACAATGATACAAGTATATATTTCGGACTTGAAACAAGTAAATGCATCTTTCATACCTAAAACATAAAGCTATATTGTTATTATGCAGTATATTTAACTAAAATGATATGTCATATATATCTCAGAACTAGACTATTTTGTTAATAGCTCAACGAAAGCCTTCTTCACGCAATAACACAAAGCGACAACTAAATAAAGCCTGTGAACTGGTTTCTGTGGTTATTAATATTGTAATTGGGTCTTAATGCGAATATAGTATGTGTGAGAAACCATTATAGGCTCTATGAACACCGTATTGGATTATCGATATTAAATTAGGATAAGTTTGTTTGGGAATCTGTCTTGTTAACAGTGTAGCACTTAGTTAATTAATTCAATTGTAATCTGATAGTTAACACGGCTCTAACTAAGAACGGAGATTGTAAAAATTCATTAATTAAATTAAAAGGATTATTATAAATTATTTTCATTATCTTAGTCTTCACCGACAACCTTATCTTTTTCATTAGATTATTAAAAAAAATAAACAAATTTCATTCATGGCTAAAGCTTGTCAAGTAGGTAATCTCCTTCATACATTATTTTTATTTGACAAGACAAAGAAAAACCACTTGGCTCAGCAACAACCGTATCCTTAAGCATGCGGTTAGAATGTAAGGTTTATTGTGCAAGTCTATGGGCTAATGGTACCACCACCAAAATTTCATCTTTCTATCTATCGCGGTTTATGAGATACAGCCTGGAGACAGACAGACAGACAGCGGAGGCTTAGTAATAGGTTTCTTTTTTTACTCGTTGTGTACGGAACCCTAAAACAAGTAGCGTCATCTATCCCCGAGCTCACGCAGAATTTGATGTAAAATAAATGGTTTTGCGACAGAACAGCTTGACCTCCGATGATAGCGTGGATGATTTATTGAAGAAAGATGTTATTGATAAGCATTATAGGGTCTTTAACAATTTTGAAATTGAATTATAAATTTAACTCCCGATGGTCCGGGATCTCTGATTACAATAGACCATCTGCCATTCTTCAGTTCGTAAGACACGAGCTTGGGTTAAATGGTTGAATACCAATAAGACTACTTGGTGGTAGATTGCTGTACAGCAACTTGCCTGGGTAGGGATCCATAACAGAGCATTAGTGTAACTCTAGCCACTTATTTTGTATGTGTAATTATAACGGAAGCAAAGACGTAAGTAAAAGCTCTATTGTTTTATAAAAAAAGGCTTCTGCTTATTAGTTGTAGCCACCTATGATTTGATTTTTTCATAAGTTTTTAGGTTACGTAGAATTTGTGATTTGAAAAATAAGAATGATTAAAAAAATGAGATAGCTTTTGTAATTTTCTTTATGTAACATGAAGCGTAATAAATAATAAATTGTGCAGATCCAATCATTTATTTCTCCCCAATAATGACCAAAAGCAGTTATGTTCTCCGTTATTGGGAGAAATAAAATAAAGTCGAGTAGTAATGAGGCAAATTATATGAGTGAACATTAATGTTTGAACTTCCTATTAGGGTTGTCACAAATTTAATGTTATAATATTCTCTTACATAATCATACTATTTTAAATACTGAAACCGAAAAAAAACTTCAATTTATTTTGTATCTATAAAATAATGATTTTTAAGGCAAACTGAAGTAGTTTGCCAGATGTTGATCAAACGTAAATAGAACAATCCGGAAAACTATTGCTTTTAAAATTATCTATTTTAATTCTCGAAAATTTAACGAATATCACATTTAATAAAAAAGATAGTTTTTAGCAGTAATTTGTATTAGTAATTAAAAATAATTAAATAAATAAGGAAAGCATTGTTTATTATTAACATTCCCAAGAAGTTTTAAAATCGAATTATTAGTTTTCGAATTGATCAAATCCTAATTCAAACAAACGAACAATTAAACAAAGGAACAAATCCTAATTCTTCATATACATCATATGCAAGCGAAATTGCGCGTAAAAGAAGTAGCAATAAAATGTAAATATTATAATATTAAATTTACGCGAACTTTATTCCAGCGAAAACTTTTAACCTCAAAATACTTTGCAGTTTAAAAGACGACAACCCTGTCCGTAATTTATTTATGGGCGGACCATATTTGACTTTTAAAACCCTCGCAGCCAAAAGAGATGCTATTTTTAGGCCTCGAACGTACATGTAGGTGTTAAAATGTAGCCTGAGGGATTTTTGCTGGGTATTTTTTTATCAGAATTGATTTTTTGTGGGTATACAACCATCACTGTATCATTTTAAAACGTTGGATGAGGTCGCTATATCGGGAATGCGGAGTACATCATACACACAATATGTAAAATGCAGCGTTATAAAGCATTTCATTGTAACAAAAATTGTGTGTAGAAACCGCCGACTTTCTTTAAGGAAATGAAAGGCGAACATACATACATACATACATACATATCTTCACGCCAAGTCCCTTACGGGGTAGGCAGAGTATCGAGTGCCTGTGCCAAACGCGAACAAAAAGCCAAATTTCCTGATACTAACATTACGTTGTCAACTACAGGTTAAGATCTAATCCCAAAAAGATCTTTAGCCTTATTAGTAGTATATTTACGCCCATTTCTCCGAAGAGGTAAGCAGAGGCACGACCATGGCTCCCACGACTAGCCGAAGACACTAAATCCCACAACGTGATAGGTGGCAAGCCTATCGACAACCGGGCACATATCCAATCCCAGGCAACGTTTTTTTATTATAAAATTAGAAAACCCAAATTTATTTTTATTGCCCGACCCAAGAATCGAACTCTACCTCATGCAGTCAAGTCTACAACCTGGGCTGCTAGACCACGGAGGCCTTAGAGCCTTATATTAGAATAAGTTTAATAGCTGATTCTCCAAACATAACACTTGGAAATAGTGAAGTTACGGCGAATGGAAAAAGTAAGACAATATTACCACATAGTCTGAGTCAAAGCGAGTGACTACACAAGTTGTAGTTTCCAGGAGGTGGGGTTATCACATCCCCAACTCATCAAAGTTTCAAATCCTAACGATATGGAATATAAGCAAACAAACAAGTGGCCCTGATGACAGACGCTTCCGAGTAGCGGTAGGCATTCACGAGGCCTCGCGCTGCATCCCCGGGTAAAAAAACGTGTATTTTCAATTTTCTTATTTCTTTTGTAATAAAAATTGCCCAGGATTATATATATGTACCCGGTTGGGGATAGATTTGCTACCTATCACATTGTGGGACTAGTGGCTAGTCGTGGCTAAAATTAGGGCATAGTTTTACCTTTGCGGGGATAAGAGCGTGAAGATACGGTTCCGCTTTTTATAGGACAAAAAAAATTATCTTCACGCCCATATCCCGGAAGAGGAAGGCAGAGGCACAACCAGGGCACCTACTACTAGCCGAAGACCACAATGTGATAGGCGGCAAGTCTATCGCCAACCGGGCCCATATCCTATCCCGAGCAACATTTTTTTTATTAGTGGAATAAACCCAATTTTCTTTTTGTTGCCCGACCCGGGATTCGAACCCTTGACCCCATGCAATCAAGTCCCACAACTGAACCGCTAGACCACAAACACTTTTCTAGAATGTCTTTCATCTTGAAGGCTTCTTAAAGTTGGCACTTGACCAATGTGACCAAATCAATCATAACATCTAAGCTGACCTGGTTTTCGTAATTTGACAAGCAGACGTCTAATGAATCTGGTAACATAAACAGTCCTCCCATAACTGTATGACAGCTCAGATGATTTATAAGGGAATAAGGAAATTGATAGCCGGCAATGTTTGGATTTGTCCAGTAGGAAAATATATTGAGCATGTCTATTGAAATATTTGGAGAATTCATATTCGTACCATTTTTATAAATTTGAAAGTGTGTGTCTTTTGCACTTACACTCAATATGCATATAGCTCAACATTCAAATTCATATATAGATTTTTTTTTCAAAATCCATCCGCAAAGGTAAACTAAAAAGACTAAAAAGTTTGTCAAAAATAGTAGAACGCTAACGAAGTCAGGGCAAACAGCTAGTCATAATATAATCTTGGCTTTCTTTACCAAAAGAAATAGAAAAATACCTATAACGACGTTCTCTTGGAATATTGGACTTTCAATATCCGAAGAGCTACTACATACTTGTACAGGAGTTGGTTCGTCAATATGCATAAATTCACGATCATCCACGAGGCTCCGGTTCGGTTCCCGACGGGAAGGCGTACGTGTGACGAACATATTTATTTGCATTTTTTTCTCTCATATCTAATTAATATCTATATCAGATAATATTTAGGTGTAGGTATGCAACGGAATTCTACCAAGTGCCGGCAATGAAAAGCATACATTCTAAAAAAGTCACTCTCGTTTACGTAAACATTTTAGAATACTTCCAAGCTGTCGTAACCAAATCCCTTCCAGATATTTCAAGAAATAAATATAACCGTACAACTGGAAATAGGGAAACAATTTTTCGGAAAAGAAATCTCAATACCTTCAGTCTATATTGAAATATAAGCTAAGAACCACCTTGAGCCACTTTACCTACGAGAGACATCAATAAGCGGGTTTGTAGGATTCTGCGTAACGTAAGGTACACTCTAATAGAACGTGAGAGTATCGTCGATAAACCTACTTCAACGAGTAGATAGAAACGCGTAACTATAAATAAACAAAACTTAAATGTTAAAAGTTAGTGGGCGCTTACATTAACATGTTGTACGTTATAAATGTAAAATAATTTAATTCAAAAAACAAATGTCTAAAAGCTGAAAAATGTCTCGGTTACTTGCTTCCTCTTTTTGAAACAGAATTGACGAATTTACCAGTCTACCTCTTCGGGTATATGGGCGTGAAGATACTTTTTTTTTAAAACTATTAACTACTTACTCGTCCCTGTCAAGATATGCGACGTTCAGTCTTGGTATGAAAATTTTATGTTACTTTGAAAACTTTGTCAGACAATAATAATATAGGTAGTGGTCAAAAATCAATCAGATACCACAAGGAAGTAGAGCGGTTGTAGTGAAACATCACATGTATTTATTTTCCATCAGAGCCTTGCTAATCCATATTCCGAATGTTTTAGTACGATTATCATACTTTTCAAATAATTAAATCTTTCGTTTATTTTTTTGTCTGATTGCATTGCTTGAAAATTATAAAAAAACACGTGATTACTCGACACTCGATGAGGAAGGTATATTGACGGTGCTCTTCCAATCTATATATGGATATGTGTGAGTCGTCGATATTCCAAGTGTTCTTTGGCGTAATGTGAAAGCTCTAAGACTCTATACAAGTGTCTGTTTCCTAGCAGCAACGTATTTCTTAATTGGAGAGAATAAAAATACATTTCCCTTAATAGTTACAAATATGGCGGCTACGATTACTATCCTCGGTACAAGTATTATCTAAAAGTAAACAATCAGTGATCGAAATATGATATTTGCTGTGTCAAATTACCATCAAATTACGTTTTTGTTTATTATATATTAATTAGCAAATATTATACCAATATCGCATGATTTTTGCTATCACTAGGCTATAGCAATTTAACGTGTCGTTTATTTCCTCGTTGCCGCCATATCTCATTACACTAGCTTGAGTAATGAGGCCACCGCTTTACCCAAGAGCCTGACATGACTTACTGACGACGTATGACTTAAAACTGATATAAAATTTGAAGCAAATTTCTACATGACTAATGGCAAAATACTAACGTGAAGGCCAAAACCTAAAAAAAGAAAGAACCAGCAATACTCATAGAGATACGAGTTCAAGTTCATCGGCCTCTGTATCTCGGCATCGAACTGGCACACGCTAATATCTCCTATCAATTACGGACAGTCACTGTCATATATCATGCAGCTGTCAGTCCGGTATGGCTGCAGCTACTTACATATTAAGATGTAATCTGTGTTTGATTAATTTATCTGCTAATCTATGGCGTTTTAGAAATTGGTATTAAATATATCGGTCTGTGATGACCCTAATAAAGCGTTCTTCTATTTAAAAGCCACGTAAGCTAAGTATCTTCACGCCCATATCCCCGAAGTGGTAGAGGCACAACCAGAGCACCCAGGACTAGCCGAAGACACTAAGTCCCACAATGCGATAAGCCTATCGCCAACTGGGCACATATCCAATCTCAGGAATTATTTTAAAAAGTGTGTATAGGGAAATTAGGTATATAATTTTAGTAAAGATTGAATATAATCTGAAAAGAAGATGCATGAGTACCATTAGACGAATAACACCATCTAGATTCTATATAAACGTCTAGGTGTTGCCCGCGGCGTTGCCCTCGTGGTCCCACAAGAAAACTATTTTGGGATAAAAACTATCCTATGTGTTAACCCAAGTTACCCTCTTTGTGAGTACCAAATTTCATGAAAATCGGTTCCACAGTTTTTGCGTGAGTGACAAACAAACAGAAAACAGACAAACTTTCACATTTATAATGTTATTAGGATAGGATATTACAAGCTGCTTTCAAATCCATACTGAATTTCCGTCATTCGTGGAGTGGCCTTAAATTTGGAGCTGGAAACTTGTTGAGGCTATGTCACGTTTTCCGACAACTTTGTAGCCTACTTCAGTGGAAACTTTGATTCAACAAACAGAATACACATCAATAAAATTACTACATACTAATATTAAATCTTTATATATATAATTCTTGTGTTCGTGTGTTTGTCATTGAACTCCTTCTAGACGACTGGACGGATTTTGATGATTTTTTTTGTGTATTCACACTTGGTCTCCTGGAAAATGACATTTTTAATAATAAGTAGTTGTTATTTTGGAATGTTTCACATTGGGTCCGACAGACTGCGCTACTATCGAAGCATTAATGTCAAGCGATACGAAGTTTGCTGGGTCAGCTAGAAATATATAATATTATTACATAGTATAAAAAAAGTCGCTTTCTCTGTTCCTATGCTTCTTTGCATGCTTCAATCTTTAAAACTACGCAACGGATTTTGATGCGATTGTTTTAACAAATAAAGTGATTGAAAAAGAAGGTTTCTGTTTATGTTTTATACCCGTGCGAAGCCGGGGCGGGCCGCTAGTATAAGATAAAATGCTTAATATCAGTCTGTATAGTGAAACTCCTAATTGTCGTTGTTCTTTCCTTTGTTAACTCCTGGTAGAAAAAAAGGGTGTTATAAATTTAACGTTCGCTTTGCGTGTGTTTGTCTGTGACAATATAACTTTTGAACGGTGGACCAATTCCGAACCAATTTATGATTGAAAGCTGGCGTAATCGAGGTGGTTCTTAGCAAAATTACAAGTAGGTTTTGTCGGCGGTTTGTTGTACATGTTTATTTTAGTGTTACTACTTAAACCCATGGTAGGGGCTCTGCTACGGGCCCTGTAGTACC
>NJDD01006002.1:23750-40785 GCA_002245505.1 Calephelis nemesis | reverse complement strand
ATATCTAGCTCTGTCCCTCTGTTCCGTCCGCTTTAGAAGAATTAAATAACTTTAAATTAATAACTTTTAGTATCTTCGGCTAGTCGTGGGTGCCCTGGTTGTGCTTCTGCCTACCTCCTCAGGATATGGGCGTGAAGACACTTTTTTTAAATAACTTTAACAATAGGATACAGGCTACTTTATATCACCTTTTCTGTGATTTAATTTAATTCTATGCTAAAATTCAGTCAAATCGGTTAATATACAAACCTACTAACAAAATATCGCATTTATTACAATACAATACAATACAATACAATAACTCTTTATTGTGCACCAAATACAAATAAATCACAAATACATTAAAATAACTTACACTAAGAAGATACACAAAGGCGGCCTTATCGCCAAGGCAGCGATCTCTTCCAGGCAACCCTAAATATTTATTATACTAAAAGGGATTAATTTGTTTTATTATCGTTAATTTACCTACATATCACTAACGAAATTATGGATATCCCTGGGTATATCACACAAATTAAACTAGCCACAAAGTAAGCAAATTACATTCTTGAACCTGGGTGTTACCCATCGGTACTAAGACATAGAATTATTCAAATAAATAACATTTTAAATTACATAAATACCCAGACTCGGAAATAGAAACATGTTCTTTATACGGCCTGCCCCCGGTTGGAATTCGAACCCGAGCCTCGCGGTTGGTAGGTGGAGTCAAGCGTGTACGCTAATCCCTCGACCAACGAGCCGGTCAACTTACTTGAATAATTTGCTTACTTATAGTAGTTCAATTTGTTCACAGACATTAATCAGGTATTACACATGATATAAAAACCCAATTCAGGTATTTTAAAAACCCTGCCACGCGAACTTGACCCTAAATCTAGGGTAAATTACCAGACGTTGGCACGTTGGTTATATGAGCATTGACCTTGTTTCAAGTCGGACTTTCTCGGGTGCCGTCGGAGCCAGTCACGCGTTTAGACCTTATCTTTTTCTGAAGCGCAAGCGTCTTTTTGTTTTGTTTATTTTTGACTAGACTTGAAATAGTTTAGGATACAAAAAATATCATTCACTAACGACTTCTAAAATCTCTGACAATAATATAAGGCTTCTAAGTAATTGGTTATATTCGTTTACAATACTTGCCTTAAATGTTTATAAAGCAGAAAGAAATAAAAGTTAGTAAGTAAAAATCCGGTTAAGTTGTAAAAACCACAATAGCGCTTCAAAAAAATGTATTTAAATCTGTAATAACTGCATGTTTTCGTTACACTTACGTTAATGTTAAGCCGCAAAAATGTTTTTGAAAATTAACTTTTAACAATAAATAAATAATCTCTGAGAATAGCACCCGTAAAGAAACAATTTCATCATTTTTCATGTCTAAAGTTCAGAAACGCCAGATTATACCCAGTTTTGACACAAAGAGTACTAACTACAAAATCATTACCACCTACATATCAATCGCGTAGACGCATAATTATGAACAGCAAGTATAACACCCAACATACATATACTACATTAACTCCAACATCTTACAAACTATACAAGCAATCAATTAAGCAATTGTTGATTGGGTTAGCAAAAATAAACAGTACTATAAATGTTCACAGCTGCCGCAGACTCATTACTCATGTAACCGCTAAAAGACAGGTCTATTAACATACCGCAGTCCTCATTAACCCAAGTACAGGGTATTTAAACATTATCTGAAGATATAATGAATATTTTATTGTATTCAATGTACCTACGCATACATGTACAAATTTTCACAAAATTTGGCCAAGTGCGAGTCTAACTCGTCTATGCACAGTTCCGGGGCAGCAAGTATTATGTATAATATAAACAAATTATATTTGTTGAATTTGAATTTAAAATATATCTAATTTAAAATAATGTTATTCGAGGGTGATGTCAAGAGTCTCCGAAACCGGCGTGTATGTATGAAAAGGGTAATGAATGTGGAGGAAGCCATGCCTGCCAGGATCGTGAGATTGGGCACTTGGTAATCTCTGCTTAGCACATAAGAGACTTGCCGTGAAGATATGTACGTATGTTTGTATGTAAAATGTATAAAAATGAATCCCAATTTCACAAGGGCATCACGCCTGAGCATATGGACCGATTTTGCTAATTCTTTTTTGTTATGTTAGTTATTGTCAGGAGAAGGTTCTTATAAACGGTAAAAGTTGGAAAATTTGGGAAAAATGCTTCAATTCATACAAAAAAGTATCTTCACGCCCATATCCCCGAAAAGGTAGGCAGATGCACAACCACCCACGACTAGCCGAAGACACTAAGTCCCACAATGTGATAGGTGGCAAGCCTATCGCCAACCGGGCACATTTCCAATTCCGACCAACATTTTTTTATTAGAAAATTGGAAAAATCCAATTTTCTTTTTGATGGCCGACCTGGGATTCGAACCCGGGACCTCATGCAGTCAAGTCCAACACCCGGACCACTAGACCACAGTGGCGATTTCAATTCATACAAATTGTCATTAATGTCAATTGATACGTAGTTCGCCAGATCGGCTGGCATAAAATAAGATTAAGAATAAGAGATACCCAGAAGAAAATATAAATGTTAAGTATACTTAGTACCACTATTTAAATTATGCGCTTCGGCTTTACACTTTTTACACTTTATACTTATATTTTTAAATTGGCTGACCTAATCTAAATTTAAGCAAAATTAATTATGTTATAACAACTCTATAGATAGATCTAATATATAAAATTCTCGTGTGCATAGCGTGATTGAACTCCTCCGAAACGGCTCGACCGATTTTCGTGAAATTTTGTGAGCATATTGAGTAGGTCTTAGAATCATACAGATTCTACACTTCTTATCGTCGGAGCTTGGTGGAATTCCATACTTGTTATATAGCCCTGATGATGCTTGTATAGCGAAACCGGTTGGCTAAATATAAAAATAAAAAATAATAAAATATATTGTGGAAAGTACAAGTGTTTTTTAAATAAATTACATCTTAGAATCATACCCCTAATTGACAAGGGTGATTCATCCCAATTTTTTAAAAAAAAGCAAAAATATAGCAGAACAACGTCTGTCAGAACAGCTAGTATCTTTATAACATATTCGGATTTCTAAAGTTTGACGAATACAGCCGAAGCGCATAATTTAAATGTACTACTGTAGTTAGATAAGGTTTATATGTTTCTCGTATTGTGGTAGCATAAAAGTTACTTTATATTCAAATTCAAAGTTGGTGGAGGTAAATCAAAACAAGTTGGCCAGCTGCTGGCTGAATCATATTTCATTAAAACTTTGGCATTACATGTGTTTGCACGTATTTTAACTTACAACCTTGTAAGCGAACTGATTCAGTTTTGGCCGGTACGTGGGCGACCCGCCAAATGTTTACATGAATTTATGAGTCGAAATCTAAAAGGCGTTCTTGACGGTTGTAAACTTGAAATCCAACAAGGACAAACTTCGTTTCTATTTATCATTATTTTTTTAAAAAAAAAAGTATCTTCACGCCCACATCCCCGAAGAAGTAGGCACAACCAGGGCACCCACGACTAGCCGAAGACACTAAGTCCCACAATGTGATAGGGGGCAAGCCTATCGCCAACCGGGCACATTTCCAATCCCGACCAACATTTTTTTATTAGAAAATTGGAAAAATCCTATTTACTTTTAGTTGGCCGACCCGGGATTCGAACCCGGGACGTCATGCAGTCAAGTCCACAACTGAACCGCTAGACCACAGAGTTGACTGTACTATATAGAATTTTGCAATTGAAAATAATATGGGCCAAAGAAAAAACCAAATAAAATGTACATAAACCTTTCAACACGTTCGCCCGTATTTTACCCGGATACAGTACGAATCAGGTGGAACGAGCGGAGTTGCCATGATTAACTGAAAGAAAGCGCTTCTTATTTTAAATTCACTGGGTATTTTTTTGGAAATGTTTAGAGAATTGCTATCTCATTGTGACAATAGAAAAAAACATAGTTTTCTAATAAGTTTCGGGATTTATTGAAAATAACTGGATTTTTCTACATTTGGTACAGCCTCAGTTGAAAATGAGACAAATAAAACTATGAATATCTGGACAAATACACAGATTGAATCTATCCCCATACTTAGCAAATTATAGTTTGTGTTATGGTTTTAGTCAATTATTAATTATTTTTAATTATATTATTATTAATGATATGTGTACAAATACAGGAATATTTATTTAGTGTTAGGCTGGGCTCTTTTGCAGAATAGACCATCTGCCTTCCTGCCGGACAGCTCGTAAAAGGCGAGCATAGGCTTTCCGTCACTTACACCGTGACATCTGACTAGGTGGTAGAGTTTTGCACCGACTCACCCGGATTGGTGCCATCGCCTAACCTAATTTTGCCGCCATAACATCAGTGTTCACCATTGACGTGTTTCGGTTGGAGGATAAGGTAGCCGGTAAGCTTCCTGTTGCTCGCGTACTAACATTCCAGCCTCAGGTTGGCAACGCACCAATACCACCAATGGTTTCTCTAGGCGTCGTGAGTTTCTTACCATAAGGAAATGTCTGCTTGTTAGCCCTTCCAATATCATTTAATTATTTTGAACAGCGTTGTTTACTTTAAATTTAAAGACTATTTTTGGTACTGTAGGCAGGTTGTTGAAATTATAAGCTTCTTATAAACAAACTCTTGAATAAAATTAATTCCTAAATAAAATGGGTGTAAGACTTTAAACACGTAGGGCAATATTTCACTTGGATACTGTGCGAATCACGTGGCACGGTAGTTACTATGATTAACTCCAAGAAAACACTTTGCACTTTAAATTTCCTGGATATTTTAGTAATTGTCTAAAGAACTGCTGCACATTGTGAGATTGTAGAAAAGGTAGAAAATATAAACATGTAAATTATACAAATTAAACATATAAATATGTAAATTAGCCTTCCTGTCCTACAGCTGTGGTTAAGTTTTAAGGATTTTTTTTAATTTTAACAAGCCGGATAACACATGGACTTGGACGGTTTTTGATTTAGGAACTATGTCGAAATTTCATTATTAAAATCGTTTAATAGCAAAGAAAAGTCATAACATGTGCTTGGATAACAAACAAACATTCAAACATAAAATTGTCATAGTAAACTTTTGTTACTGTCTTAATCAAAGGAGGTTATTTATAAAAAAGATCTTGTTTTGTTTAATAGAGCATACCGAGGTCCCATTACCACAAAATCTGGATATTATAGAGGAGTATTAGTGAAATTGATAAAAATGCTAAATGTTTTGTATACTAAGATTTTTATTATTACTAGAATAAAGAGTCGGTTTTTCGGTTTTACTACCTCTAAACTATATTTCTACACTCGGTTTGTCGGTTTTACTGCGTCTAAATTATATTTATAACATCGCTAGAATATAATGTAAAAGAACACTGACAAGCAAGCTTTACAAGAAACACAGCGCGTGTTGAAAAGATAACATATCGTATGCATCTCACAAAATAAAGATGGCGTGACCAAACACCAACTGGGAACGCTATCCCCCAGGACGTGTCCGGTTGTACACAAGCCTTGCAGTTGAAGGTTAAAGCATATCGTATATATATTCTTGGTATTATTTTTATTTTCATATTGTTACTCGCTTACTTATAAGCAAGCTAGTACTGAGCCTTCTGGATAACTATAAGATAATAAAAAATATTCCTAGACAAATCACACAAATTGAATCTAATCTCAGACTAAGCAATAAAATAAAATTTGGCACACTTATACTCGTAGTTTATGTGTAGGAGACGTGCAGAACGTTAATATTTTTCAATAATAATACTTATAAAGTACATTAAATCAATGAATAAAACATTAGCCACACTACTATGCATTTTACCCACACAAACAAATTTATTGATGATAACGATAAAAGATCACAGATGGCGCACTAAAATGTTGGAAACAAAGTAGCAGGTCTTGAAAAATGAAGATGGCGTTCTCATCAACAAGACATTATAATTTGTTATGGTCGAATTTCGACCAACGGGTGACCACTGATAAATAATAATTATATGATTGAGTTCAATGTAACTCTCTACACAGATCTCCTTTGAAAGCTTTAACTACCTCTACAAATTACGATATAAGTTAGAAATTTCATTAATATCTTCTGCTTTTTTTTGTACCATGTCCCTAGGATTACAAGCAATAACAATATGATCTTCTATTCAACTGACATAGAGAAGGTTTTTTAAATCGACGTGTGAATTTTTTATTAATGTTTGAGAAAGCTTTTACAGAGTATTCCTATTTCATAAATATTCATTGGATTTTACCCCCAAATACTCCAAGAAGACTTCTTATATATTTTACAATCGGATTAGCGCTTTTTAAGGTAAATTATGTTATAAAAATGTTGACATAGACGATATAAAATTCTAACATTAAAGACACATGATTCTGAATTAGTAAATTATGATACAGAACATAAACAAACATTAATTGAAATGAAAATGAATGGAAGTTAAAAAAAAATAAGAAAAGTTAAAGTTTACAATTCTGCTGAGTATCAACTAACTTCAAGTGAAGCATACACCATTCCCATTAAACAAATAGAAATAGACATGTCAGATTAGTCCGAGCATGTTAAATCGTGACATTTAATTTAATTAACGTCACGAAATGTCATGTACAAACTAATCTGACACCAGTACACATATTTTGTCATTTTCTATTAGTATCATTTAAAAAAGAAAAAAGATAACTTAAAATAAGTTTAGTAAGCAAAAAAAAGTCCACCGTTACAGAAATTTATGTAAATTAAAATCAAAATGACACAACGAAAAAAAAATAAAGTAGCAATTTAACGAATACAATTGGTAATCCTACTTATATTATAAAAATGCGTAAGTTTTTGAGTACATATATATGTATGGATGTTTGTTACTCTTTCACGCTCGAATGGATGAACGGATTTATCTGAAATTTGGAACACAGATAGATTGTGACCTGGATGAACATATAGCCTACTTTTAATCCCGATCACATAACGTGTTCCTGAGAAAACGCAAGCGAAGCCGCAGGCAACAGTTAGTAACACAATAATGTCGCTTTGAAATATCACTATATCAGAGAAGACGATAAAAATTTACTTTGAACGCTCCATAAATTGGATTTTCCTTGCAACTGCAAAAAGGAGGGTCTCAAAATGGCGTTTTTTTGAGACGATAGGAATTATTTAGGCAATCACAAATTATCGCAAGTGTTGAAGCACATTTGCACCTAGTAAACTAGATGTATCCAATAATTCAAAACCAAATATTGAATGACGGCTGTCACAGTCGGTTAATCTTCAGAAAACTTGCCAAATATGACCATCACTTTACTCTTTCGTCAGAAAAATAGTTTGGAACTATTACAACCTATAATACTTATATTGATAAACAAACAATAGATAATAAGTAGACTTTTAAATCATTTTTTACACGGCTGTCCCGATGGTAAAAGACAATATAGCATGTTTTACATTATAGATGCTATAGGTGCCTCGCTGACCCGTGACCTATTTTGGAAGTCTACCAGCAGCTATTTTTCCCTCTGGACCGGATAAGGACTGGACCTCTTTTTACCACAATAATGACAGTGACTGGATAAGGCACTGTCATTATTGTGGCAACAAGAACTAGGGATGTGGATCCTAGCTCGGGAAAGTTGCTGGACCTCCACCACAAATGTTCTTGTTGGTTTTCGTCTCCGCTATCCATATTTGTAAGAATTGTAGTGGGTCGCCATTTCGAAAAAATCACAAAATGGCAGCCTGGCACTAAGCCAGGCTTTATACAAAAAAAAAAAATAATCCCCCTTTTGTGACAGAGTCGATTCACTTCTAAATCCATTCCAAATTCGAATTCCAAAATCAGAATCCTTAAATATACCGCCAGAGGGTATTACTGCGCCAACCACAGAGCACAAAATGTATACCTGTATATATTTAGTGACAGATTCGATTCATTTCTAAATCAATTCCAAATTCGAATTCCAAAATATAACGTCCCTATATACCCTCTGTATTATTACACAAATTGATTCTGCACAGATTTGTACTGAGCCCGCATAGTTTATATCTAACCAACCGTCGAACTTGAAACGTGACATAAGTTATATTCAGCACGGACTGTTTATTACGTAACATTTGCACTCAACATACATGACTCTGAGCCTGTTTCCGCTTACAAAACACATAACGAAAATCAAATACAACAAATTGAAATCTATCGTGCGGGGCAGAGCAAACAAAGAGGCGAACCAACGAGCGTTTTATCGAGCAAAATTCAAAAGTAAAATATTTATTGTCTCTACTCCTCTTCGACTTGAATAAATACTTTCTGTTATTCTCTTGTGCTTGTTTGAACTACTGTTTTAATGATACTGTGACAAACGTTTCGAAGAGAAGCTCACTACCTATGTATTTTATTTACTTTTCTACGTATTTCTTGTGTAGTAGCGTAATTTTGTCTTGGAAACGTTTATAATCTTTTGAGTTTTGAAAGAGTTTTCTCACACCACATATGTTACAGTATTGATTTAAATTAAAATCAAGGCAGAAAGGCAGACTCCTAAAAATGCCAGTTAAACCTCAAGAAAATAGGAAGAATTTTTTTCATGGTGGTCCAGGTTTACGGATAAAATAGACCATCTGCCTTCCTGCCAGGCAACTCGTTGAAGGCGAGCATAGGCTTACCGTCACTAACACCGTGACATCTGACATGAACACTGACGTGTTCCAGTTTGGAGGGTAAAGTAGCCGGTAAACTTACTTTAGCTCAAAGCTTAACATTCCGGCCTTTTAACACCTTTGGTGTCCATAGGCGGCTTTTATTTTTACCATCAGGAAATCGGTCTGCTTGTTTGCCTTCCGATATCTTCAAAAAACCCCATTCCGATATAAATACCAAGCATGTATCTTTACCTAATTAAGGTATATGTCACATACAAATTCAAAGTTGCCAATTTTCATTATAATTTGAATCTATCACTAAAATTGGTCCATTAGGAAAGAAAATATCTTCCTTAATTTATTATATTACAAATATTATAATACAAAGTCTGTAAAAATAATTAAAACGCGAAGAATCTAAAACATACACCCATATTTTTTGCGCACACGCATTAGGCGCATGGACTATATGCACCGCTTACCGGCCAGCTAGACAATGCACTTACCACTCTCCGGACCACAAAATAAAAATAAATTGTATGGTCGGTACCGTAACAACCATCTAGTACTCTGGGTGCTGTACCGGCAAGGACAACGTCCTCAAAACAATAGTACCAGCACTCAGTCTGGTACCGGTACCGAGTAAGCGAGGTAAACGAGGTCTACTTTTGTATCAGTACCAAGGCCAGTACCACCAGTTATTGAAAATACTGGTATTTCAAGCGCCGCTCTGGTTCAAACACGTATATACGCACAGCGAATCTTATTTAGTGCGCGTACTATTTGGCTGACTGTACATTGCACTGAAGATAATTTCCAATATTTCCCACACTCCGATGCACTGAGGTTTTATAATATGAACCGTAAGTGAAATGATTTTACCGTCAGAAGCGGTTTATTTACAGCTGCCTTCGCCTTGGTAATCTTCTCACGTTCTTACCTGTAACGAGAAATACGGCATATGTAAGTATATTGTTTTATCAAGTACTGGTACAGCTGTTAGCCGCGACTTTGTCGACAAACAGATATACAATATTGATGTTGATGATTGTTGATATCCGGGAAAACCTAAGGTATTATCCAACCGACGCCGGTGTGAAGAGTCTCTGATATCGGCGTGTTTGTATGAAATGAGTAATGAATGTGAAAGATGAGGCAGGTCCGCAAAGACATGAGACATGGTAACAACGCAAAGCTGAGATCCTTAGCCTCGTACCTACATCTGTTCATGCTTGCATTGTTTAAAATTAAATTTCTACGTGACCAAGAGATCATGCCCTTTTTCACTTTTACATCAACACTTTCTTTCAATCTCTTTCTAGGATCTCACAGTTACGAATGCTACTTTAACAGGTTTGTCTTTACTGGGCTAAATCATTTATTTAAATCCAAAAAAGATGATTCTGCTTGTTTTAAGGTAAACGTGCAAACTCAACTATGAAAAACATTTACAATTAAAAATGCTAACTGAGCTCAATTTTCATGGAGTACATACAATAATAAAACAACCGTAAAGCTAGCTTTTGTCCATAACCACATAAATGTCCTCAGAATTTATTTTTTACAATTGAAGCTTTTAAAGCGTCATGTTCAATTTGTAAATCTGTGGCACCGCGCATGGCCGTGAGCAATCTAGCTTTATGTGGGGAAGTGAATAGAAATGTACAATGAATATCCTGCTGGAATATTCCATAGACAGAAACGCCATATTCCGAGATACTTTGGTGGTATAATTGGTGGTAAATATTCTTGACTAAACGGAGTTAACGCTAAATCTGTCAAGAGACTAATAACTTGTTGCGGTTATTATTTAATGTCACACTTTTTCTATAATTTTTAAAGTTAAATAAAATCCGCAGTGCTCCAATATAAGCATCAGTAGTCATATGTGAAACAAATGGCCAATTAAGGAATTAACATTTCGTAAACAAACAATACACAAAAAATAAAAGCAAAAACAAAAGTAATACTCAATTTCCTTTTTGTTGCACGACCAGGGAATCGAACCTCACGCAGTCAAGTCCGATAACTGAACCGCTAGACCACAGAGAACAATAAAAAATACAAGGTAATCAAATTTCTTTTTTGAATGACTAATCAATTTTTGTTATCTCTTTTTCTTACACAGTTGATTTTATTTACGAAATCGCATTATTGTTCTTCTGTGTCATTGTGTTCTTGTGTCATTAAAATAAATGTATTTATTTATTTTATACATTATAAAAATATATTTGAAAATTATTACACTTCTAAGTACACTCATTGTTCTTCTGAAACTGTATCTTGTGAAAAAATAATGGTACTTGCAGAGTGATAAAAGGCAACTTAAACACTAACAACATTAACTGTAAAACATTGTAAAAACTGGAGGATTGCTAGTTTCAAATAAATTTCTCTTTAATACGTTTCTCATTGTTCCTTATTCCATTGTTTTCAATAAGTTTTAAAGTAATTAAGTTGTCAATGTTTCTAAAAGTTTCTCCAATAAATTATCCGAGGCTAGTGAAAAATCTGTCTCAACACAATTTGGTGGCAGCGGTGGGAGCGAAATTGACGTTTAATTTTATTTCTGTCTCGTCTGTCTTCGCCGGATCGTTACGAAGTCTCGTCTTCAATTAATATCAAATTTACCCCTTCCAATACAATACTGTGACAAGAATTTATAGGAAAAGCTGTCAACACATCTTTGTAGGATTAACATTTAACATTTTTGATGATATAAAGCTATATTTATCACTTTTACTTGCAAAGAAAACAACTCTTTAGGAAGAGAACTTCAGAAAGAAACGAATGGTGAGTTTATTGGTTAGTTATACATAAAGAGTAAGAAAGAGAAAAGTTTATTATTGCAAAAATACAAACAGCCAAAATAAGATTGTATGACGAATTGTTTTACAACATTCCAGGATCGTATCCCTGAGAAAGGAGCAAGTTCAGCAAAGTTACGTGGGCGTCTACATAATTAAGTAACAATTTGACTTAATTAGCCTATCTATATATAAAAAAATGAATGTCGTTTTCCCATGATCATCGCACGGCGTGAACGATTAGAACAATTTTCGCTAATTATTTTTATGTGAATTTTATTGTCAGGAGAATGTTCTTCTAAAAAAATGTAAGTTTTAGTGGAACATTTCGAATTTAAGAATAAAATTTTTATAGCTAAGACAGGAAAACATCTGTCGGGTCATCTAGTTCTTAATAGATTTGCAAAACGGTGTTATATGGTATACGAATTAAAAAAAGCTTATAGCTCTTCCATTGACAAGAAATATACCTTGCCTGCCAAAGACATTAAAAGTATATAATACATTATATAACTTAATCCTTTCGTATAATCCAGCTTACTGACATTATATGGTATAGAAGTGAAGTTTTGGTCCGTTTAAATATTTCCAGGTGGGTTTAAAAGAAGCGGGATATTGATGTATACAAGTACAACACAAGGCCCTACTTTCAAGTCTACATAAAATACGATGTTAGAAAATACATAAATTTACTTTAACATTTACGACTCATAAAACACTTCCTTTAACGGGTTTACTGAAAAAACATCCCCACATTTGTTTTAACTTGAGATAACAAAAAGTTTTACGCCTCACGGTAGTTATTTAAAACGGGTTTGAAAACAAAAACCAAATTACCAACTCCATAAAATTGGAGTTGGTTTTTTTTTATTATAGTCAAGTAGTCATGAATAGCCTATTGTTGTGAAAGTCAGATGCATGAAGTCAAGGAGTTCGGAAACCTGATCGAGTAAAATCTATTACCTTAATACACGTAATTTTTTCAGGACGTATGTTAGTCATCTAATATCTTCTAAACGATTGAATTAATTTAATTGATTTTTTTATATTTCAATAGATTCCTGGTTGGTTTGAAAACACAATTAAACCCAGTAAACGTATCCACCTTCGCGTTGTATTTATAGAGATCTGCATTACATACTCTGGTTTTAGAATTATGATATACTAGTTCCACTCGCGGCTTTGTCTACGTACCAATTTGTATTTTTTTATAAATCATGACCTATAGGTTATTCGGATGTATTTTTTTTTATGATATTGGAAGGCAAACAAGCAGACGGATTTCCTGATGCTAAGAAATTCACGCCGCCTAGAGACACCAAAGGTGGAAATGGTGCGTTGCCAACCTGGGGCCGGGATGTTAGGCCTCGAGCAAAAGTAAGTTTACCGGCTACCTTACCCTCCGAACCGGAACACGTCACGTATAGACAATGTTCTTGTAAAGTCTTATCTAAATCCGTTCATTAAATTCGTAACAATCGTCCATGTATTCTCACAAACTTTCGCGTTAATATTAGTAAGCCTTTACCATGAGTTGCGATTATTTTCGATAATAATTTACTTATAGACATATATAGCATCGATATTCTATAATTTGGTCTTTTTAGTATCAGTAGCGGCGCTATTCGTAGTATTTTACGGAGACGCTAGGCGAAATTTAGCGCCACAATAGTGCACTCGGTAAGTTTCATTGCGCCAGAAAATTGCGAATTATCTTTAAAAAATGTAATACGGTAAAACAAAGAAACTTTTACAAATTAAGGAACAAAACATTACAAAGTCTGAAGCCCAGGCTCCAAATTGTAATTAAAAATATAAAAACGTCTAATTTAAAAACCGGTTACACACGTATCTGGGACGTATCTGTACGTCGCGAGTTAGTGTATATCATTGTAATTACGTTTCCCGCTCCTTTTGTACGTACCACTCGTTACTCCAGACTTCCAGAGCTGCGGTGAATGGTTCTCGTGTCCTGATTAAAAAACTCATTTTCACGTCCTTGGCCGCATTCTGTTTTTTCACATTAGTGAAGAGGATTTAAAAATGTGGTTCGAAATTTTGTTACTCCTACGAGGCGGTTTATAGTTTACATTTTTTTTCTTCTTATAGGATATAAATTTGCGAAGCATCAGTAGCATGTACATAAGTACCATTTAAATTATGCGCTTCGGCTATATTCGTCAAGCTTATCTTAAAGATATCTATATAGAGTTATTATAACACATAGTTAATCATTTACTTCTAATTTAGATATAGGTCAGCCAATTTAAAAGTAAAAATGTAAAAAGAGTAAAAAGTGTCAAGCCGAAGCGCACAATTTAAATAGCAGTACTGTACGGTGTTTATAGACGACGGTTGTCTTTAATCGTCAGCCTTCTACTTAGTTTTCTGTGTAAAATAATCTATACTAATATTACAAAGAGGAAAACTATGTTTGTTTGTTTGGTTGTAATGAATAGGCACAAAAAGTACTGGACCGATTTTAAAAATTCTTTTACCATTCGAAAGCTACATTATCCACGAGTGACACAGACTTTGTTTCATCCAAATCGGTATAGTAGAAGCCAAGTTACGCAGGCAAAGCTGCGTGAAACTGCTAGTATAAAATAAAATAAAAAAAATGGTTTACTAATACTACAAATCTATAAATTATAATTGTAGGATTTTTGTTTGTTAATTTTTTGGACGCTAGTAACTTCTGTTTTGTGTAGGTACTGTATAAATTAATCAAAACTTAAAAAATACATTTTTTTTATTCTAACGAATTTATTTATAACTAAAATCCTGTCCAAGCTTCGCACGGGTGGACAAACTTCTATGTCATTATACATGCAAACCTTCCTCTTAAATCATTCTATCTATTAAAAAACCGCATTAAAATCCGTTGCGTAATTTAAAAGATTTAAGTATACATAGTAACAGACAGCGGAGAGCTACTTTATTTTATACCATGTAGTGATGCGCAAACAAAATCACAGACACCAGAATCCTAAATTTTTTTTATCTCAGAGTTTACAAACACAAAAACATTCCCTCTTAGTAGTCCTATCCATAATAATCGACTAGATTTCCAGCAAAACACTAAAAACGAATTATACGTTCAAAACTTGGTAACTACGATTAGTTTTTGACGAAGAAGTCTAAATGGGTGATTTAACTTGATTGAATTTCTTAAAGCTAAGACCTTAAGGGTGCAATTCCGTGAAACGATCACCACAGTCGAGAATCCAAAGAGATAGCAAGTTAAAAATGTCTATTTACATCAAGCAATGGACTTCAACATACTTTGTGAAAGTCGACTGTCATGAGCTTAATTACTTTCTTTGTTGAAAATAATTAAACCTTTATCAAATTACATAAAATAAAATCATGAGAGAACTGTGTTGGGTTGTAAAGACGATACGACTATACGTCAGAAAATGAATAGAATTAGTGTTATAGACGGTTTTTTAAAATTTTTCTTATTTTTATTGGTTTAGTTTCTTACCCCATGTAAAACTACGACAATTTTAAAATATTCACAACGAAAATTTTAAGATCTGGGTCCAATTTCAAGATTTTTTAAGTGTTTAATCAAAATTAATTAAAAAATAATATGTTTTGGAATGTATGTATTAAAATTGCCTAATTTTTAGAAAACTATTGACCTTTTTGTAAAAAGAGTTTGTGCTATTTTTATATGTGATATTGCCCCATCCTTTTTACATAGAAGAAGGCAAACTAGCAAATTCTTGGTGGTAAAAATACACGTCGCATAGACCAATCGTTTTTATTCGTAATTTTTAAATATAATTTACAAATAAAGTGAAACTTATCATTATATGTGAGGGCGGCAATTAATCAGCTACATATTCTGAAATATAATTATAACCTAAAATAAATCATAAATAGATACCCTATAGATATTTTTAATAAACAATCTACATTATAAAATACGAGCGGCGAGAGACTGCGCGTCCGACAGTGACAAATAGTGATGGGACACGTATCCCCATTTATCGATGCTTCTCGTATATTATGATATAAATTGGACGCCGTACAAACACATTTTTTGTACTTGTTTCGCGTATTTTATTTGCAATTTAAAAGTGAAATATGTTTAACGATGGTAGCTCAGTGGGAGAACTGTAGGACAAATTTTATTTTTAGATATTTTGATAAGCATGATAACAAATATTTATTAACGAATAAATAAATAATAATAAATAAATAAATATCCCTGGACAAATAACACGAATTGAATCTAACCCCAAAGTAAGCAAATTATATGCTTGTGTTATGGGTGTTAGTCAACGATTCTAATACATAGAAATACTTAAATAGATACCAGAATATATTTAATAAACACCCAGACCCGGAAATGCACACATCTAAATGTTCATCACACAAATGCCTGCCCCCGTCGGGAATCAAACCCGAGCCTCGCATTTTGGTCTATGTTATTAAGCGTGTACGTTAGCCACTCGACCAACGAGGCGGTCATAACGAGGAACAGATGTAGGTTGTGATAATATTATTTTCGATGTTCATTAAATATTAATAGAATTAGCAAAGAAAGTAGACAATGCCTCTTCTTTGAGATGGAGAAAGATCTTCTATGAGTGGTTATTATACTGATCTGGCGATAGCTTTAAATTATTATCCATTCGATGAAGATTTTTTATATCAACAATGGATATTATTTGTCAGTACATCACTAAATATGATATAGATATAAATAGGTCAAAAGGCTAAAGCAAATGCAAAACTATTTCCAGATTTAATCCAGACTTTCACCTATGTTATTCATAGTAATAACCTTTGATACTGTATTTGCTTCATGATATAATGAAAACGTTCACCAGCGCTCAGATTTGAGCCTTTTATTCATATGAATGGAAAAAGAATATAAAATTCATTGAATTCTAACATTTTCACGCGACTTCGTTTGCATGGTGGTTGGTATTATCACAGTACTTTTACGCTAGCTCACCACACACAAACATAATTAAATACTTAGTGTACTAATGTGTATTACTGTGTAGGTAAACGCACTGTCTTCTAAAACACTGTTTTCTTACTCGAAAGGGTCTTTAGACTCGAACATTTGTTAATCTAAATACAAAAAAAATATTTTCTATTCCTTTTATTTTTCTTTTAAAAATTTCAATTCCTTCAATTTTTTTAGAAACATATTCGCTATCTTAAATGAGACTTTTTAAAAAAATCGCTTAAAAAGACCTGATAAAATCATGAATCTAACACCAGTTACTGAACCTAGCATTAGTTACTGACTTCAACTATAGTCTAAATAATACACAGAGACTAACTACTATTAAGTACTCCAAGTTTAGATTTAACATTTTAATCTATAAAACATCGTAATAAGGACTATAATGTCTCCCTAAAGCTTGAAATACTTTAGTCTTTGTTTATAAATAAAACACTGTAAGTACTACTAATAGAATAAAGAAAGAAGAAGTAAAAAAGTATAACAAATTATTTTGATTAGTCCTTTTGAAAAAGAGAAACAAAAATAAGTATTCGACGAGCGAAAC
>NJDD01006002.1:0-11354 GCA_002245505.1 Calephelis nemesis | reverse complement strand
ATTTGCACACCACAATGTGGTAGAATATGTTGGAAAGCTTAAATAATTTTGTAACAACTTCAACACGCATATTCCGCAAATAAATATATTTTCTTTCTTTCTTTTTTTTCTTTCTTAAATTCATGAATATTTTTATACAAACGTGCCGTTTTCGGAGACTACTTAGTACTGACATAACCCTTACTTACTTCTACAAACTTTTGCCTTTTACAAAATATGATTAAACTATTGTTGTAATAACAGGTGCAGAAGAGCAGTGCTATTAAACATAATAAAACATAAAATTTTAAATGTGATCAGCATCTATTGCATACGATTTTTACTGGGATTTATAGGAAAGGTTCCAATATAAGCAGCTTAATTTCTAATATTAATAATAATCTAATCTAATGTCAATAATAATTCCTTCCTTGCCAGGCAGCTCGTAAAAGGCGAGCATAGGCTCACCGCCACTAACACCGTGACATCTGACTAGGTGGCAGAGTTTAGCAGCGACTCGCCCGGATTGGTACCACCGCCTTACCTATTCCTGCCGCCATAACGTCATGACGTGTTCCGGTTCGGAGGGTAAGGTATCCGGTAAACTTACTTTTGCTCGAAGCTTAACATCCCGGCTTGTGGTTGGCAACGCACAATTCTTAACATTTCTTGTTAATCAGAAAATCCGTCTACTTGTTTGCTCTCCAATATCATAAATAAAATAAATAAAAAATGTTATTTAAGGGAGACATCAAGCAGTTATGTAAAATCAAATGTTAATTATAGGTAACGCCTATACTTATTTTAATTACAATTAGATAGGTCATACACGGCTCATTAGTGCCAATAACCAGATCATCTTTAACGCTTGTAGGTATTTGTCAGTTATTGTTATATCTTCTTCGTAATCGCTAAATTAACTTAATCTATATCTAATTTTCATCTTAATCTATCAGGTTAGATTTAAATTTAACAGTCACGATATTTATAGCATATTCCAAGGCTATACGTGTCCGATAATATCCAGTGCGAATACATCGTGTGCCAACGAATCCAATGCATTTTTATTCAAGCATATACGTTTTTGCTTATTTTGATGCATGCATCATAAAGAAGTATTGACATGACTATATTCTATGCTGACCTCAATTATACTTATTATTTTAAAACTCTAAATCTATATATTTAAAAGAAAGTGGTGTTAGTTACACTATTTATAACTCAAGAACGGCTACACCGATTAGGCTGAAAATTGGTAGGGAGGTAACATAAAACCGGGAGAAGGACATAGGATACTTTTTATCCTGTTCAATTGTGAGGAAACTGGGAAAAACAACATTTTAATTTTTCCCATCCATACTGAACGGGCGGAACGAAGTTCGCGGGAACAGCTAGTATATTGATAAAGGAGTTTAATAATTAATGTTTATCTCGTTTTTTAACAGAACTTTAGTCGGAACAAAAACGTCAATGACTTTAAATCATTTTAGATCTGAGCTATTGTGAAACAAAAATTATCTTCACACACATATACCGAAGAGGTAGGCAGAAGCACAAACATGACATCTACGACTAGTCGCACACACTAAGCCTATGAATTCCACGGAGCGGTTTTACCCGCACTCGGGCGGATTTATTTTAAAACTAGCTTCCGCCCGCGACTCCGTCCGCGCGGATGTCGGTCTAAAACTGAAAAATTAAGATTTTTTTCTACGTATTTTTCCAGGATGAAAAGTAGCCCATTTTATGCCCAGGATAATAAGGTATAATTATACCAAGTTTCATCGAAATCGAACTGTTAGTTTTCACGGGATGCCCTGAACATACAGACAGACAGACAAATTTTTTTTAATCACATATCTGGGTTTGGTATCGATCCAGTAACACCCTTATTTATTATATGTATAGACTAACGAGACCGGTAATTTGTGCGGACAAAAAGCCATCGCAGTTGAAATCGTCGCTCGCAAACTTGGACGATTCCAAAGGCGAGCGACAGCTGACGCGGGAACCGCAAACAACCGCGGACGCAGCGGGTGTAATATGCGTCGTGAAATAAGCTCTTACATTTTGTATATAAATCTATATTCTACAGAACCTGCGGGCCCGCAACGACCGCGGGCGCGGGTAAGAACCGCTCCGTGAGATTTTAGTCTCTGTCCATAATGCGATAAGTGGCAATCCTATCGCCAACCGGGCATATATCGAATCCCGAGCAACGTTATCTTTATTAGAAAATATTTATATTTATATGAAAGATAAAGGCATACAAAGCTTTGATAGCTCCGACATTCATAGCAGATTCTCCGTATACATGTCTGATAATATCCTGTGTGAACACAACGCGTGCCAACGAATCCAATGCATTTTTATTCAAGCAAAATGCGTTTTTCTTCTTTAGATTCATGCACTATAAAGCAGTTTACACACACCTATATTTTATGATCTGGACAAATTGTTAAAAAAATTATGAATTTTAATCAAAACACAATGAAACTAGAAAAATACATATTTCGGTGTCAAAGAGTAAGTCATCATCAGTCAAGGTACACAAAAATATTAACTTATTATTTATTATTACTTATTCTTATATCTTTAAAGTAATGGCAAGGCCATGGACGATTGCTATATCTATATTCTATAAGATAACTTTACTTTTTCTAACTAAAGTCACAATTTGGAAATGAATGAATGAAAGCACAATAGAAAATCTAAATTTAACTAAAAAATAAAGACTATCTGCTAACTAGCACTGTCCAAATTTTTGCTACAATTTGACGTTTATTTACACATGTATTTCATATTTAGCATTTGTCCCGTACTTTTAAGATATTTTAATTTACAGATGTTTAATACATCTTATGAAAAAGGTAATGAATGTGAAGGAAGCCAGACTTGATTGTGAGGTCTGGCACTCGACATTCTCAGCCTACCACATAAGGGACTTGGCGTGAAGATGTGTGTGTATGTATGAGCAGATGTTTGACACACTCATTAACGAATGATTATTGAAACTTTTCCACTCTCAGAAGCATAAGGTTTAAAAGTTTGAATGAAAGTTCATCAATTTCCCAATTAAGATCGTTAAAATTAATAGACTGGTGATTGAAAGTCATTGCTATTTATCCAAATTTACTACTAAAGCTAGAAAATCGTAAAGGATGCGCTTATGCCAATTTCTGGTTAAGGCCCCATACTCAGTCAGCCAGAAGAGCCAATCACCGCGCTCCCCCGTTCCATGATTACTATGAACAATGGCGCTCTAAAGTAAACGCCTTAAGCGACAAATCACTATTTTTGACACTATAAAAGTAATTTGAAAAAAAGTATAAAAACTGAAACACTTATCTTTTAGGTATAGTACTTATCTATGTTTACGTTAAATCTGGTGTCGATATTTTCATATTTGAAGTAGACATTTGCGTTTTGCTTTCAAAAAAGGGTTAACTTTTTGATTTTTTTCTATCGAGCAAAGTGAATTGGAAACACTAGTCTTAGTAAAGCATATTCATGTTAAGCTTGTGTATTTTTGTCAGCAAGATCCATGATTGCTTTGTATGACAAAAACAGTAAACTGCTGACGTATTTTAGCGTATATGGCCCCTTAATTAAAATCCAGTACCAGCCACCGAAACAAGATGGACGTGGATCCAACGAGACCTACGTTATAGGCTGTATACACAATGACCGCGTTAACATGGCGTACACAGCCCGTTGTTAACACTAATTAGGCGAGTGCAAACCCGGCTTAACTACCCGCCTACACTACACTAGAATGGGATTCATTTAATATTTAAATAAACCACTCCTAAACTAGATTCTTGTGAATGGTGCAACGGATTCAGAATATTCTTTCATACCACCCAATACAGGACAAGAATGTTGGTCCGGGCTCCGTTGCAGAATAGAGCATCAGCTGCCTTCCTGCCAGTCAGCTCCTAAAAGGTGTGCACAGGCTTACCGTCACTAACAGCGTGACGACCTACTAGGTAGTAGAATTTCCTACTAGGTGGTAGAATTAGATTGGTATCACCGCCTTGTTTATTGCCGCCATAACCTCAGTGCTTACCATTGACGTGTTCCAGTTCGGAGTAAACTTACTTTTGCTCGAGGCCTAACATCACGGCCTCAGGTTGGCAGCGCACCATTACCAACTTTGGTGTCTCTAGGCGGTGTGATTTTTTTACTATCAGGAAATTTGTCTGCTTGTTTGCCTTCCAATATCATGAAAAAAAATATCACATTAAAAGTCAAAAGTAGGTACCTTTGGCTAATATTTGAGGTCACCCACTAAACAATATCTGAACATTATTCACAACTGCTAGTATTATTAGTTCTTTTATTAGATTTAATTTAGATTGACTCTAGCGTCAGCTAATTAAAAATGTGTTTATTTTAATTAAAAATTTGTTTGTGAGGATGGATGTAAGCCTACAAAAATTACTGAACGGATTTAGATGAAACTTCTCAACAATGAAGTTTATACACCAGAATAACACGTAAACTTTAATAAAAAATAAAAAAAAAATGTATACATTTTCATGTAGGCAAAGCCGCATATAGGAGATAGCAATGCATATTTTTTGTGTATCTCGACGATATACCTATTAAAGTAATATTAATGTTATTTGGCTATATTTTGCACTTAAAATATTAATTTAAATAAAAATACATATTTCTTCCCGCCCATATCCCCGTAAGGCAGAGGCACAACCAGGGCACTCACGACTAGCCGAAGACACTAAGTCCCACAGTGTGATAGGTGGCAAGCCTATCGCCAACCGGGCACATTTCCAATCCTGACCAACATTTTTTTTATTAGAAAATTAGAACAATCCAATACATTTTCATGTAGGCAAAGCCGCATATAGGAGCTAGCAATGCATATTTTTTGTGTATCTCGACGATATACCTATTAATGTAATATTGATGTAATTCTGCTATTTTTTGCACTTAAAATATTAATTTAAAAAAATACATATTTATTTACGAAATAATACGTTCATTTATTCATCCCTTGAATATATTCCAGGATTCCAGTTCAAATGTAGCTGTTTAATTTGTATGGTAGTTACAGAATCAGCGTAGCAGTCCCACGTTGTATTCCCGAAGGCAACTCCGAAACTGGAGGCTGATTAACTTCCTCGTAGACTTAGTTCCACCGAGTAACTGAGACTGTTATGAAGTTTTACGAGCATTTATTTTATTAACTCATTCAACGCCTTTATTATGAAAATTACAAGAACTTGGAAGGGTAAACTGGTCGTAAATATAAATTATTATTTGTATTATAACAGATCGCCTCTTGTGATCTAGCAATTGCTGGATTTGACTTTATAAGGCTCCGGGTTCGATTAACGGGTAGGGCAACAAAAAAAATGCGATTTTTAAAATTTCCTAATAAAAAGATGTTGCTCGGGATGTGATGGGAAAAGTTGATCGGGGTGCTCGGGATATGTGTCCGATTGGCGATATAATTGCCACCTATCACGTTATGGGACTTATGCCCGATTTCACCAAGAGCCCCTATTATTTAGGGGACCTTTTAACGTTACTTATGGGACTGTTTCCATATAAAACAGTCCCCTTAAATGCGTACATAAGGAAGTACAACAAGGGGAGCAAGTATTTAAAGATATAAGCGGTACTCAGTAGGTGGGTACTTTTTTCTGTTCATAGTTAACATTTAACATATTATATAGGTAAGCAAGCACTAAGCAATGTTAGGCTCTCCCCAAGGTTCTAAGCTCGTCTATAACTTTATGACGCAAAAGGAGACGAGAAACAGGCTGGGTGTTAGTCCTTTTATCGAAAAGGAGGAGGGGCTCTTGGTGAAATCGGGCATTAGTGTCTTCGGCTAGTCGTGGGTGCCCTAATTGTGCCTGTGGCTACCTTTCAGGGATATGGGCTTGAAGATACTTACTTACTTATAACAGTTATTTTAAGACTTGTAATATATTGTAGACTGTAATATATTGTAGGTGCTGGGACAAATGATAAGATTTTTTTAATCATTATTTGAAATGAATATATTTCCGCCAGCAATAATGTGGAGCTACAACCAGAGCCTTCACTATGAGTTGGTATACATTACGTTCGGTATGTTACGTTTCGAAATGACACTTTTGGTCAAAAAATATATTTATCCTATTTACTAATCGAAGTGTCTAGTCGTCCGCTGATTCGGAAGGCGCTCGCTCTGTTCAAAGTTTAGTTTCGACTATAGTGAACTCAACGAACCTAAAACTCACGGTAAAGGATCAGAACACCATCCATGTACACTGGCTAAAGTTCTAGTCACTCCCTATTAATAAATAAATATCCCTGGACAAGTTACACAAATTGAATCCAACCCCAAACTAAGCAAATTATATGCTTGTGTTATGGGTTTTAGTCAACACTGTCAACAGTGATTCGAATACGCAGAAATAGATACCAGAATAAATTTAATAAACACCCAGACCCGGAAATGCAAACATCTAAATGTTCATCACACAAATGCCTATCCCCATCGGGAATCGAACCTGAGCCTCGCGGTTGATGCAGTTAGGCGTGTACGCTAGCCACTCGACCAACGAGGCGATAATGACATGTGCCTATAATTGGAACGGAGTTTAATGAAATAGTTTGTATTTATTGCATAACGTTTATTAAAGAGTGTAAAGGTCGGCCACCATCTGGTGCCAGGACAGGATTACACCCTAACCGCGTCCATTTATCTCACCCCAATATCCTGGGTTTGTAGCTTCTTGTTTAATTATATTTTTATATAGAATTGGATTATCAACAAGCAGACGGGTATCAGTCTCATAATGGTAAATGATGATGATGAAAACACCCAAAAAGTTAGTGTGTTGCTAAACTAAGGGTTGGTAGGCTCTCCGAGTAAGTACGTTTATTACTCTTTAAACTAGGTTAAAGAAATAACTAACATTGGTGTAAAAGCAGGATTAGATAAATCGGTAATACCGATCAGGGTTTTTACCATTTAGGCTGATTAACTACTTGAATTATTCAACTACCTAAATTAGTAAAATATTCCACAAGCGGGCGATGGGGTCATTCCATTCCTTTACCAGAAAATAATACTATTTTATCTAATTACATCTATAATTATAAAAGCAGACGACCATGTATGCCAAGATAAGGAGAAAGATTGTCTGTCTTTCTGTTACATTTTATGACGAAACCGGTGAATGACTTGACATGTACATCAAAAAAATGTGTAGTTCAAATGTAACCTGCTAGAGTTCACTACTTTACTGGGTGGTACGGATTAATACAACCACCTTACCTGTTTGTGCCGCCATAACGTCAGAGCTTGCCTTTGACGTGTTCCTGTTCGGAGGATAAGGTAGCCGGTAAGCCTACTTTTGCTCGAGGCCTAACATCACGGCCTAATGTTGGCACCGCACGATTACCAGCTTTGGTGTCTCTAGGCGGCATGAATTTCTTTCCATCAGGAAATTCGTCTGCTTGTTTGCCTTCTAATGTTATAAAAAACCTACTAAATTTCCAAAAGGTTTCAAACTGATGTGGTGTGGGTGGAAGTTTCTATGGAAATATTATCTGCTCTAGACCAATGAAGTCGGAGGTCAACAGCTAGTATAAACAGCGGTATTTATCCCTTATTCCAGGAAAAAGCGGACCGAAGCTAGTCAAATAAAAACTCAAACAAGAATACTTTACTAACAAACATTCGAAACTTAGACGAGATGATATTACGCTTTTCGTCTCAAAACTTCCGAACTAAAATTAATATTTGATGATTAGAATATGGCAAGTTTGGGGAATATTCTGCGATACTCAGATTAAACCTTACTGGGTTTCTGAGCTACTTCACGAATACTAACTCACCTGAGCTGAGCTAATATATTCATTGAAGTCAGCCAACTTCGTTTCTATCTGCAAACTTCAAACGATGTCATAGACAAAATGTTACTACAAACATAAGCGCATCTATTTTGAAATGCTAGTGAATTCAATATCTTTTTTATTATTACATTTTAACTTTAAACTTGCATAGTTAATATGATGATTGAGATTGGTTTTCCTCTACTACACTAGTTTCCTTTTCTTCTTATAGAAAAAAGGCACCTATTTTTATTTCTGATATATCTCATTTCTGTTAACATAATATTTCAATCAATTCTCAAAAACATACTTGGCTCATTGGTCATAGATAAATGTTTTCCCGTCGTGGTTAGCCTCCTATGTAACGTAGACCATGTGCCTATCTGACATACCACTTCTGGGGTAGGAATCCACAGGTTTGATTACTCCTGCTACTTACCTGCTAGGTAGAGTATGTAGAAAATTGCCAAAGAACAGCAACACACCAACAACATCTATGGTGTCTATAGGCCACCGTTGTATTTTATTATCAGGAGAGTCATGTGCTCGTTCGCTTATTACATAAAACAGCAACCGTCACTGAGAAAAACTTTCAACTATCATCGAAAAAATGAAAAAAAATACCATCAATCAGACAAAATGCAGTTGTAAGTGATTTGTAGGAAGTTTTTAATATTCCACAAGTTGTACCGTCGGCGCTGCAACCACGTCACGTGGTAAATTACCTCCCACCCTGAAAGATAAACTACCGTGAACGTTCAAATGGGGGAAATAAATGGCTGCAACGGCTGCCGTTTTTGTTTCCTAATTTTGTTTGTTGTTTTTTAGTTTATTGTACCCGTATATCAATGTTGGGCTAGGCATATTTTACAAAATAATCGGGTTGCGAATCGACAATGACATTGGCAGTGGTCGCCATTTTGTTTTAATTAAAATCTTTAATTATAATAATATTTACAAATACGAACTAACACCAATATGCAGTTGTCCAATTCACTCTGAACAATATTATCAGAAAACAGATGTTTGATGCATTAAAGTTAAGTTAGCTCAATTGGTTAGCCGTTAGAGCATTCGTCGGCTTGAGACGAAAAATTTTTTCTTTCTTTAAAATTTATAGAAATTTATCCCACGCACAGGGCAAATGCTAAAAAAAATAACAAATACAAATACGATGCAAGAAACGAAAGTTATGACCATTCTAAAACGTGAATTTCATCTGTAATGATGAACTCATTTGATGGGTAGGTACTCAGAATTGTGTATCTATAGGACATAACTACCCGCGTTAACGGGTTAGAATGGAATTAAAAATTTCGCCACGGGACTTGAATCCTCAGTAGCTCAATTGGTTAGGCTTCATTCGTCGGCTTGAGACGAAAGGTTACAGGTTCAAATCCTGTCTGGATCAAAATTTTTTTCTTTCTTTAAAATTTATAGACATTAAAGTTAAACAATATTGAAGATTATATTATAAATACACAGTAAATAACAAATTAAAAACTTAACCATAAATGAACAAACTATTAAAATTGGGTTTTATGTAACAAAACTACAACTTTAATATGCTTTTTTTATGTCAAAAGACAACGAAAAAGCACGTAGCTCCCCTGATGGAGAGAGATAACCGAAAAGAGATAATAAAAGAGATAACCGTAGCTTATTGACACCGTGGCTGGCTTATTGTAGGTGCGTGGCTATCCTATGCTCAGGGTGCTAGCAAAAGTGCGAGTCTATTGTCTACCTTACCCTTGGACCGGAACATGATATGGTTATTATGGCGGCAGGAATAGGCAAAGTGGTGGATCCCTACCGAGCAAGTTGCTGCACAGTACACTCTACCACCATGTGAATATTCGTTATCGTATTCGGTTTTGAGGGTATGTAGAACAAGAGTACGGGTAAGCTTCCCGTACTCTTGTACTACATGCCGGGACGCTTAATGGTCGTAACTTAATATCGTATGATCGTAACAATAGTAGATATTCAATGTAAGCTACAGACAAGAAGTAAATGATTTAAAACCGATATGAAAAGTTAATCACTCAGCAGTAGAAGCAACAGCCTAGCTTTAAAAGATAAATTCAATTGGCCTAAAGACAAATACGCATTTTACGATCAGCACCCAACCCACTTCTACCCTCTAAAATTAGTTGTCTGTCTCGAAGTGACCAAAAAGCGATAATTTATTGCTGAAAATAAAAATAAATAAAACTGTTTTGTATGTAATGTATGTATGTATGTAATGTAGTCAAAAAATAAAATGACTGACCGGAGAAAGATAAAAGTAGTTTTTCGTAATTATTGAATTTCGTGTTTATATTCAGTGAAATTAGTCAATTTTGGTGGCAGTTTGTACAATTTTGTTCAGAGAAAGTTCACAAACGAAATAATCGTGACGAAATTAATGTATCATGCATTTCCTCGTTGTCGCTAAATCTCATTAAGTTAGTTAATTAGGCCACTGTTTTACTCCGGACCCTGACATAACTTTCTTTGGAAACTTATGACCAATTTTGAATAACTTGGTGCCAATTGGGTCAAGATCCAAATGCTAACGTTTGTGCCAAAAACTAAAGAAAGAAAAGACGACATTTATTACCTAGATTTTTTGGTCGTATTAGCTGTCAAAAAATAAAAACCGCCCAATTACTGTATAAGGTACTTTATGAATATAGAAAAAATTGTTATAATATCATAAAGTTAAGCTGAAAAAAGTAGAAAATAACTAAAGCGAACACATTTATTAAAATATGAATATCGCGGAAAAGCTAAGTGTTATTAAATACAGTGAATTTACAAAAGAATTCCAACAAGCGCCATCGACAAATTGTTAAAACTATCAGGAATGCAAAATTCGTGGAAAGCTTTTTGACGGCAGAAATAAATCCACTTAAGGATTACCATTAAACCAGGCGGGATTGCATTCAAATGCAAACCCGTCACAGATGTAGTTAGCTTTTTCGATCACCGCGAATAGCGTATCGTGAATCGAAGCCAAATGCCGGAGGAGTCATTGAAGTACGCATACTAGATGGGGCACAAATGAGTTTGGGTAAAATTCAGGGATCGAGAAAATCTGCAACAAACTTTGACTAGATAAAATATGGTTGCTTAAATTGTATTTCGGTTTGGCAGGTTGGGTAGATGGGAAGTCTACCCATAAGACAACATCCCAGCCAGAGATAGACAAGGTCCAAACCCGTCACAGATGTAGTTAGCTTTTTCGATCACCGCGAATAGCGTATCGTGAATCGAAGCCAAATGCCGGAGGAGTCATTGAAGTACGCATACTAGATGGGGCACAAATGAGTTCGAGTAAAATTCAGGGATCGTTAAAATCTGCAACAAACTATGAATCGATAAATGCTTGCTTAAATTGTGTTTCGATTTGGCGGGTAGGGATCGACCCTAAGTCTACGCATGACACAACAGTCAAGCCACAGATATACTAGCACACAGCTACTACGAGAGTCAAACTGAAAGTTCTTAGAAAATCAAAAACTAAGCATTCTAGCAAG
>NJDD01006001.1:68918-86464 GCA_002245505.1 Calephelis nemesis | reverse complement strand
AGTTATGCACCATCTTACCCATTCCTGCCGCTACAATGACAGTGTTACATTCCGATTCGGAGGATAGGGAGGCCAGTAGATTTGCACAATAGGCCTTACATAACGACCATAGGACAGCAACGCACCTGTAACGTCAATGGTATATATAAGCAATTATCTGTTACCATCAAGAGAGCCGTGTGCTTGCTTGCTGACTTTTTACATAAAAAAGAGTAACTATCCAGTAGCCAACTCAAAAGTATGTAGAGTAATAAGTTTTTATTGTTTCTGTCAGTGCTTAAATTAAGCGATAAAATACATAAATACCTACATACGGTACCGGTACAAGACCGGTATCCTATTGCGGGTAAATGAATGAAAATGTCGATAAAATAGATTCGCACATTAGTCCATCACTAGCTGTATGCAAACTAAAGTGATAGCTTGAAAATCACATGTGTAAGAAAGGGATATAAACACGCATCTAACAATGACCGACCAGTATATGATGAACTCCGATAAACATCAAATAATTTATAATGAAATTATGCATGTTATTATTTTTAATCAACCTACGGAAAGGTGTACCATCTTTTCGGTAAATTGAAGTGTGGCTGTCTTTACCGTACCATTTAATTGAACAAACAGTCATTTTTAAATCTATTTTTTATTTTTTATACAATAACGCGACAATGTTTACAGGTCACAAACCTAGTCGTTATTGTTCATATCTTTTTAAGTAATAAGCTACATAAGAACAATTACACTTATGTGTTGACAGAAACCGGTTGCCTTACATGCGGCGTCTAATGGGATGTATGGTCGATGCCTATATATCATATTTTATATACAATCGCTTAAAAAAAGAAAATCTTAATGTTAAATACTGCCCCCAATAGTTAAAAAGACGTAAATAACGAAAAGTAAAAACCGAGAAATAAATGTTTCAATAAACGAAACAGGAAATTTCTTGCTGTCTTCTAGCCTATTTAAATATCTACATATTTAGAGCTTGAAAATAATGCTCACTAAAAGGCGTTTACTTCGTTTAACAAAATTATGAATTTATAAAATTAATGTACCTACTAATAAAAATTATGAAAAATGTTACATATTTAAATGAAAAGAAGTAAATGGCTACATGCGTCTTTTACTTTTCAAACACTATTAGTTGTACTTTTTTTCTAAGTATTTCGTCTATCTATCTAAAATAGCTTTTAACAGAAATTTACGCAAATAGGTATTCCCGCCTTTTCTCTTAAGAGAAAAAAACCATTTTTAGGTATAACTATTTTCAAGTGAAAAAGAAGCAAATGGTTTGCACGCCTAGATTACAAGCCAGGCTTTACTTCAGAATGTTTTATTACAAATAAGTCACTTTCAAAGTTGGGGCTCATTTATGTAAGCTTGATGTCAATTTGAGGAAAATAAATAATACAGTTTATTTTTAATATAACTTCTTTACTTTCAGTCCAAGCTTTATTTCACCGTACCGCTACATTCTTTATTTATATCATAAGGGAGCAAACAAGCAGTTTACATTAACAAGATCACTGGTGGTAGATTTATATGCAGCCACTTGACCGGATTGGAACTTGGAATTCACCTTCTTACCTCTTCCAGCTGTTGTGTTCTTGTGATGTTCGTAAGCAAAGGTTTGGGTAGCTAGACTTGCACAATACGCCTAAAAGTCTGGCCAGAGGATAGCGATGCATCTATAAGATCTTTGGCCTCAATAGTCCACGGTTGTCTCTAACTTTTTGACGTGACAACGTCTTAAATTAGGTTGCGGCTCGGAGTCACTCATGAAAAAGTGTAACGCCCGGTGACGTTACGATGAGTCACCGAACGAGAGAGAGGCCCGCCGGAGCGGCGAATGCTTTGCGTCTCTCTCCCACTCTTTAATAATATTCATATCAATAAATATTCTACCGAGACAAAGACGTTGTCACGTAAAATCTTCGCCCGTAAAACCGACTTTACAGGCAACCATTTTTTTTACGAAGAGATAATGTTTGTTGACTGTCTCAAGCCTAAAAAAATGTACTTTTTAACGTGATGATATTTCACATTATTTTACTAATAAGTATCCTACGCTCTAACCGGAGCATGCCAATGAAAAGAATTGCATTAGATTTAGAAGAAAGCTTAGACGGCGACACAAAAACACGGGAGTGACGTATAAAAATCTTTCACCTATTTGACGAACTACAAGACGAATGTACGTTGTCCGAAGTGGACCCTGATCAATACGAGGCGTATTAATTAACAAGCTAGTTCTTTTACATAAATATTAAAACTGTGGATAAATTTCTGGATACTGTTAATGTATGTACGTCACCTAATGTAATGACAACCCTTTTTTAACTCACATATAAACAATCTACTCTCACGTAGCCATATTTTTTTAGTGTCGTGTTTTAACTGACTGTTTATCTATTACATCCTAAATGTATGGTTTAAACATAGGTACCTATTGCAGGTATTCGGTTTTCTAATAAAAATAGGCTTGCACGCGATTGGATAAGTTTCCGGTTGACAATATGTTTACTTGCTATCACATCCTGGGGTAAGTAGTACCTCCAACTAATCGTGGTAGTTTTGTAGCCTTGCGATATGGGCGTGAAGATACATAGGTACTGTTTTAGATTAGTCCTTCCAAAAACATAGCTAGGTGGTAGAGTGATGTTGCTGACATCAAGAAAGAACAATCAAAATCCATTCGTAAATTGCTGTGTACCGTAACAGACGTACAATAAGTATAAACACATACACCAACTAATAGATAATATCCTCTTTTCAAAGTCGGTTAAATAGCTATGATTGCATTTTTTACAGTGTACTTATTGGTTCCTTAGCTAGCTCATTTAGCAAATTAACCAGACCTTAGTAATTTCTATTAATAAATTCTTGCCGAAGTTCTTTATGCGAGTTTTAATTAAAGATCCCACATAGCTCCGACCCTCTACGAATTTTCACGCAACTGCCTAATTGCGAAACTTTTCTTTGGTAATTAGTGATCTAGAACCCATTTCCCTCTTTCCATTTGTTGTAATAGGGCTATATTGAAATTCCTCGTAATCGCGCACGGTTTCATTTTTTTCTCCTTTTAGCGGGCTGCTTTCACACTTAGCTAATAATTGCAGCTCTTGTGCGTCGTCAACATTGTCGCTATTACAGTCATCCCAGCTACAGAAGGTCATTAGACCCTGCAAGTTACTAGTCTCCAGCAAGGTTTCTTGCCATCCGCGGTGCCGAGCTCGTAGATTTGTTCACTATAACACACACATACGCACGGTGTGGTGTTTCTTCTTCCTCCGCACAAAAAAGTGTAGGTGACACCTATCTTGTGAAGAAGCTTCATAAATGAACCTGTTAAATTACCATCTGTTTTCCTTAGGTCTTGCCTGTTTAGTTTTAGTATTTTTTGACTGTTTTTAAACCATGTATAGGTTCTGGTTGGACAAGTCTACAAGGCAACTTCGTCAACTCTGTTAGTAGTTTTAGTTTATCAAACATTAACAATTTTCGATTTGTCAAGGCTATTGGTACTGATTTGTCAAATCTGATGAAACAGTTTTCAGTTGATTTTTAATTTGCCAATAAATTAGTATTTTTTACGTATTTTATAAATTCCTGATCATTGTACAAAATGTGAATTTGTTTGCTGCCATTATTTGCTATAGATGTGGATTGATTTGTGTTTTCTGTCGCTAACGGGTGAATTTCAACAAATGCCATTTTTTATCATGTCGGTGAACTTTATTATTTATATTTTTTTGCACATTTTTCAGGTTTTGTTAATCTTTAGGAAAGTAAGTATCTCCAAATTTAATATCATTAACGATGATACATTAAGGAGATATTTTATTTTAATTTCTAGTTTCCACCGATTATTTATTTTTGCACACCGAAATGATATACATATCGAGCGATATGATAATATCTATCCACCTTTGAGATATAGTTAGTAGGTTATTTTTACATGGGTGACTTAGAATTGAAAACCTGAACTAATGTTATTATGTAACACATCCAACAAGACCTGTTTTCCTAGAAATCCAAATAAAATATAGTTTTTGAAACTATATAAGTACCCATTTTATTTTATTTTTTTCTCCTTTTCTTTTTTATTATGTTCACTATAGGTACCTAAAATTAAAAAAAAACACTTATTTTTATTATCATTGTCTTTATTAAAATAAAGTACAAAAAGAAATCAAAGTTCACTTATAGCTGTTAGAATAATTTAACAATATACATTAATTAATGCGGACGATCTAACTAAGTAAGTAGTTTAATAAGATTTTAAACTTAAATCGTCGCGTATTATTAATATTTTTAATTATTTATACGGGATACTCACAATCTGTTTTTATTTTATTTGTAGATATTTCGACCTTGTTGCATAGACCGTGGTCCCGTCGTGACCTGGGCCGAAATATCGACAGTGAGTGTGACAGTGACAGTATCGACATGAGTATGTTAAGTAAGTGGTTAGTTAAAAGTTAAAAATGTTAAGTAGTTGTCTTTATTTGTTAACACAAGTTTAACTTTAATACAAGTTAAGTTTGTGTACACTTAAAACATTGTAGCTTTATGGGTTTAACAACCATAATATCATTTTTGTTAGTAGGTTGCCATCGTGTTACTTATTAAAAAACTATTTTAGAGCGACTTTGATCGTTCTTTCCTGTACTCTTTATGCACCTGGCATTATAAGGCAATGGTAAGATCGTGAAGATTGTCAAAAGTAGATATACCACAACGAAAACTGCATCGGACATCAGACATGAGTTTGTATTTTTGTTGGTACCTACCTAATTTGTTAATTTCTTGTTCATAAGACGTTTCGTAGGTTCAATATATATAGATTTATAGCTACTTTTTCTATATTATTATTTTTCTCGTTACTGTTTTCGAAAAAATAATGTAATAGAGATTTTTAAATGATTTGGTAAAGATATCAGGTGTGATACGAGGAACTAAAATATCTTTATTTTCTATGATAAGTTTTGACGGGACATTGTCCCAACCTGTCGCAATATTCACTTTTAAAGAGATAGGTGTGTACATTTTTGTAGGATCGGTTGACATTATGACTGTCGAGTTGGGATAAAATGTGTCATACTCGTAAGATTCCTTTTGCGAACTGTATGTAATGTTTTCTGTTTTCTGCCAGTTATTAACCAATGTTAATAAATCAGTTTTTAACGCCATTTATGGTCTGAGAGGAGATAATTAGTTCTCTTGCAGAGTTTTTTGCTTTATTTCTATTTGTTACTGTATATATACCTTACCTTGTAACATATTTACTTGTAATATGTAGGTACACCTCGAGCCCGTCATCTGGGCATTATTATCCAGTCAAATAATCGACGGAACTGAAGAGAAGAAGAAGTTACGGAGGAAGTGCTGCCTGCTATCTGGTGCTTGCTATCGGGTGCTTGCTGTCTGGTACCCGCTCCTCAGTGGCGGACCCGAGGACACTACACAAGCGGTAGCTGCCCCACCGGTGTACATCTTTTCCCGCCTTCCTAGTTGCCCACTTCTGTTGCTGCTCCTGGCTGCTGAGGGAAGGTGCCAAGGGGTCCCCCTACTCCAGCCGCTGAGGCCTACAGCTCCGTGCTCCGCTCCGTGCTGCGTTGACAAAAGCCTTCGAGACTACCGACCTATCCCACGCCCATCTTAATTTTCCTTTAGCCGGCAGAAACTTATAGTGTATAATGCACAGACATTTATTGAGACTTTTATTTTAATTTAGTGTTATTAGGTTTCGATTCTTATTTCAACCTCCTCATATCAACAGGATTCCCTACTAACAGCCAAACTTTAGTTAAGTTTGACTGTTTGTTTCATTTCTGTTAACATAGTGGTGGATGGTAGCTATCGTTTCAAACTTTCCATACTTCATCCCCACTACGTTACAAAATTCCCATATTTTTATAATCATTCTTGCTACTCCTTTGATGACCACGTAAATAGCTTTAGTTTCTAAGGCTTCCAAAGTTCTCGGTTTTTTGATTCGAGCTACTAAAGACTTTTGTAATCCAAAAACTCTCAAAATTCTATATTGTACACTAGTTAGAAGTCAGTTAGATTATGCTTCACAAATATGGAACCCGTTATACGACGTTTGTAAAACCCGGACTGTATATATTCAATAAAGATTTATTAAATTTCTTTATCACAGAATTAAAAAGAGAAGCTATCATAATTACAAACTTGTAAAATAACCTTTTACCGTTATCCGCAAGGAGAGACATAAATGACATTACATATGCTGTAGGTATCCTCAATGGCACTGTCGACGTGCTGTCGACTGTCTAGAGTTGTTGACCATAGCATTATATAATTTTCCTGGTTATTAAAGTTAATAGTGATATCGATCCCTTCCACATGAAACAAATTCAAATAAGGCGTAACCTTTCGAACTTGTTTTTTGAAAAGTAAATTTGAAGTCAAATAAATACATTATACACATTGTGACTGTTGTAAGTACCTATACTGCTGTCTATTTATGGAAAACCTTGATTGGCTTATTTTGTTACCTTTACTTACATCGTATTGTGTTAAATTGCTGTGAGTTTTCTGAATGAATAAATAAATAAGTAATTTGGAACAATACTTATGAAAGCCAAATAAATGCAGTTTATAAAATAAGCAAATATTTCCTACTCCAATATTCCAAAACGACTGAACTAATTTGTGCAATCAAACTAAATATGGATAATAAGTTTGTTATAATTTCCTGGCGGCAGCGCGGGTAGGTATTTGAGTGGACTGTATGTTATAAAACGAGCGGGTGTCAGCGCGAGAGGCTACGATGGATCAAAAGGGAGTGTGAGGTATAATAGACGTGAATTCACTTGCGAAACAACTGTCGTCATCTCTTTGTACGTGAGAATTTGTTCTTTTAAAACGCGAAACAAATTCAATATTGGTCTCCCAGTTCTAAAACACAGAAGACAGACGGTGCGATTCCAGTAAAATCTCCATTAACGCGGTGGAATTACCATTCCATTTCATCAAAACGTATTGACTAACTTTTAGTAACGCGATGACTAACGACAATGGCCTTTTGTTCCTACTCAAGCGAATGTATGAAATCATCCAACTTGGAAACGGCGATCACATTCTCTTGTGAAAATGCATAAAAACATACGACGAATATCAGGCGTTAGAGCAACGCACGCGGAAGTTTACAAGTATTTCAAACAATTTCCTTAAAAATTTTCACCAGTATAAAATAAGTCGTTAAATGAAACCGAAGAACTTGTTTTCGCACTAGGGTCGAGTACTATTCGAAGGCGACTAATGGCTTTGTCTTAGCAAAGAACGCCAAAGTGACTGATGTAGTAAGATGGTACGTCTTTAGGTCTCTTATAACGGTGCTGGTGAAATAAATCCTTTATCAATATAATCCCTAACAACATTGTCATAAGCTTGCCTATATTGAGGTGTGCCATTAATTTGCGTTCAAGAGAAAGAAAACGTCTTTAGCCCTTACTCCTCCTCCAAAGGTAGAGCGACAGTACAACTGCTATCTTCCGGATCGCGCGTGGTTGTGCAATGGTATAATTCTTTAAAAGCCCGGTCGCCTCCACTGATAGCAGACGGTGCAGTTAGCTCCTCCATTTCCCAGGATTTCATGACCATGATCGAGAGGTTCCGTGATCAAACAACAATTATTAACATTCGCATCACCAACCACTTCATTACCAATCGTTGTGTTGATGGCGACCGGTGTCCCTGCTGGAGCTTGTAATTTATGTGGGATAACAAGATGAGCAAATAGTGCAGCTCCAATGAGCATATCCGCTTCCCAAGATTGTGTATAAGAATAATCAGCTAACTTAATATTTGCGAAACAAGATAGTCCGAAGAGGCATTTACAAGTATAGCTGTCGAGATTCGGTGATCTTATCTACCACCACAATCAAGTTCTTATTTATTTGCGCGATCGAATACGGTAATGGTTGTATGCAGGGTAATGAATGTTTAAGCTGAGCTACTGTGTTGCTTATTGTTACAATTTTTATGTTATTTTGACGAGTTTAACTGTATTGTAATGGTCAACTAGATCAGGTTTTATGGCTTTGTTTGAATATTTCTCTGTTGTTTACTACAGAGGCTTTTTTTACTACGTAGGAACAGTTTACGCTTATAAGTTGTCAGCTCTCGGAGTACAAGCCTGGTGGCTCTGGTTCGACCTTTATGTATGCTCACCATTATATTTAACATTAAAATAAATTTACTGTGACTCCAATGTCACTACCAGGTTATACAAGTACAAATAAATACACGTAACTCAAAAACTAGTGTCGATTCTGGTTTAAACTGACCATTACTACATCATAAGGTAGGTAGGTTCATTTCGAAACAGAACCTTCCAAATCCTTTCGTTATTGTCTTAGTAATCGGGTCACAAACATACATAAAATACTTGTAGAACCATTCCGACGAATTAGTAAGTTCCTTTTCGAAGTTGGTTACGAACAAACCAGTAAGACGGAATGAAATATGATTTCTGCAAAATAAACCCTTAAAGGGTTTGCTGGTAAGTTGTGACAGCGGCTGGGCTAACACAAACATTTGCCGTCATTTATATTTCCACTTGATAAATGGAATCGCTTCTAATTAATTCACAATGTCTCAAATTGGACTCATCACTCATACCTATTTGAATATCGCTTGACATTTATTAAATAAGCCATTAGTGTTTGCGGTTTATGCTTACAATGGACGCACTTCGATCATACAATACACAAAACTCAAATTTTAGAAACTTAGATATAGATTAGACCATCTGCCTTCCTGCCAAGCAGTTCGTAAAAGACGAGCATAGATTTACCGTCACTAACACCGCAACCTCTGACTAGGTAATAGAGTTTCGCAGCGAATCGTCCAGATTGGTAATACGGCCTTACCTATTCCTGCCGACATAACGTAAATGCTTGCCGTTGACGTGTTCCGGTACGGAGGGTAAGGTAGCGGGTAAAATTACTTTTGCTCGAGGCCTAACACGCTGGCGTCAGGTTAGCAACGCACCATTGCCATCTTTGGTGTAAAAAATCCAAGAAATTCGTGTGCTTGTTAGTCTTAAAAAAAGTAATTAAACCAATAACGAACAGATTTTGAAGTTTCGTTATTAGAAAGTAAATTATATTCCGATTTGGTTCTATTTATACATTTCATCCGTATGTCATGATCCGACTTGTGGTTTTAGAGTTATTCTAAATATTATGTACTTATATTTTATTTACTTCGATCACATCGTGAAATGTGTTGATAATGTATGTGGGACTATTGCGGAACCATCTGCTATCTTTCGAAAACAGAATTATCAAATCCTAATAAAATGTTTGGAGTTTGCAGTTTTATTGCGCTTAAACTATTTACGATCTAAGTATTTACGTTTTATTTATATGTGAGCTTCTCACTTCATTGCCTCACAGACTTTCGGGAATAAGTAACCTCTTTTCTTTTAGGTCCTACTAAAGAATAAGTAACGTTACTAACGTAAAGAAGACTCACTCATGTACAAAACGCAAGCAAATTTAAATCTCAACTATTCTCAACATGTAGGTATAGCAAAGGCTCATTTTGCGCTGAGCGAGTGTACCCGAGCGAGGGTACAATATACCCAATTTACCTCAGAGGTCACGCATGACAACCAAAACAACATTGGGTGAAGGCCCATATACCGCTGCAGGTAGCTGATAATATAATATCACGTTGTGGCGTTAGGTATAGCTTTTCAAGAGACACATCTGAATTTATAAACCTACTTAGGTGAACAGAAATCCTGTCGTACTGTTTCCGAATCCAGATGGTATTTTTTCCTCCTTAAAAAAACTTACTTTACTATTTTTAACAGAGTTAACAAAAAACGAGGAGGTTTTCCATACGGCCGGTATTTTTTTTATGTATGTGCACCGATTTCTCCGTGGCTTTTGAACCGATTTATGTAACTCTTTATTTGTTTGATGTGGAACAGTTTCGAATTGATCCCATAACTGTTTGATTCAGGTATGCCCATTAGTTTTTATTTTAAGAGAATTTTCTACCTATTTTCACCTATTCCTAATTTTATTTGTATTAAATTTATTCATTGGGATCATCCATAAACTAAAAAGCATTACATAAAAATAACAACGTCAATTAGGTTCTTAAAACCAACTTCAAAACTAAAAATAAAAAAGTAAAGATTTAATATTAATTAAATACTACCTATCCCTACTTTCCTCCTAGTCTCTACTAATATTATAAATGTGAAAGTAACTCTGTCTGTCTGTTACGCTTTCACGCCTAAACCAGTGAACCGATTTTGATAAAATTTGGTACAGAAAGAGAATAGACCCTGAGGAACAATTTAGGCTACTTTTTATTGTAAAAATTGGGGAGAATGAGTAAAAGAGGTGATGTATGTTCCAATGGAAAATCGTCATTTTTGAAGATATGATAGTAAAACTTTGTATTCACACACTTTATTAGGAATGAAAGAACATAGGCTACTTTCTATAGCGAAAATTGGAAGAGAAAATTGGAGTAAAACAGGTGATGAATGTTCGTATGGGAAATCGCCAATTTTGAAAATATAACAGTCAAATTTTGTATTTAGACACTTAATGAAGAACAAAAGAACATAGGCTTCTTTTTATAGCGATAATTTAATCAAAAGTATACTTATCAACCTTATTATAAAAGAATACATAACATAAAACATAGAAATGTGCAAAACCACGTCACCGCTAAATGTATTCAGTATAGACAAATTAATTTTTCAGATTTTTCTCTTAATAAAATGAACCGAAACTCGCCTTTTATGACTAAGTTGGTATGAAAGCAGTTCGTCTATATTTTTTTGTAAGAGCTCGGAAACAAAATCTATACTATCTATACTAATAAAGCTGAAGAGTTTGTTTGTTTGCTTGAACTTTCAGTGTTAGAAAGTCCATTTATTGGAAAATGCTATAGGCTATACTTTATCACGCTAAGATCAATAGGAGCGGAGCACCAATGATAAATGTTTTAAAATCGGGGGATTTTTTCCTATTGAGAGTGTGCACTGCGTTAACGGTGAAAGTTTCGTAAAGATCATGTATGAAAGAATTGTTTGCCTTTGAAAGTCCCAAAAAAGTCAGCGACAGCACATTTTTATCTGCACATTGACAGCACATTTTTATCATTGTTGTTCTGCTGAACGAGCTTGCAACCTGGTGATTATTGAAGTTGAACATGAGCTGATGACTTTTAAGCCAATGTTCTGTTATACATAATATATCTATATTGTTACAACTCATAAACAATTCCAATTCTAGATCTTTGCCCATCAGACCCATGTTTTGATGAACCAGGTTAAAATTACAGTTAATAATCTTTTTATTGTTTGCTGATGGGTGTCTTTTATTAACATTACTTCTATCACAGTTAACACATGAAATGTTCGTTGTAACTAATTTACTAATATTATTATGAACATTATGGTTTATATGTAGAGTATTGCTAGAGGATACCTCTATTGTCTCATCAAGTAATTTAAATTACTTGAGTCGTGTGTAACATTAATAGTATTACTTGACTGCTCAATAGAAGCAGTTGTGTTAGCCAAGTACTTGGCTGTCTTAAATATAAAAGTATATAGCGATAATGCTTTAAGAGACTTAAAGTAATCAGAAAGATAATAACTATCTTTTGTCACTAAATAATTAATACTAACAAATGAATTTGAGTCAATAAACTCAAATTTATTGTCATACATTGACATTGTCTGTAATTTCAAATTACATTTGTACCTAATATTGTTTTCAGCCTGTGGCAACTTTTTATTATATGGCAATGCAAAAAGATATTTTTTTTCTACATTTAGGAGCATTAATTGATCAAAATATTATTTTTGTAACTCATTTAGATTTACATGTCCTTTTCTCCCAATACAAACAATTAATACAGTGTTTTGTACAAAATTACTGGAAATAACTTTATTTAATGTTTGAGAAAAATTGGCACCCGTCATACAAAAGTTAGACACCGGAGTACGAAATGTTTTTGTTAAAATTGGTCCCATATTTTTACCTATATCATCAGAATACATGATTATTTTTTTATTTCCCTTGGTGTTATTAGTACTATCAAATCCGTTGTTCAAGTTTTCAGTTTGACATATTGATAAGAGAGGCATGGAAGAATTTGTAGATGAGGATGGTTGTAAATAGCTTGATCTAGTAGGTGTATGATATACTAAATGATTTTAAAACAATGAGTTACATCTTTCTTCATTATATTTACATAAATCAAGCAAGCTATTAACAGCCAATATATGTCCTTTAATTTCTTTTTGTGCAAGATTATATTTAAGAGTAACTACGCAAGGAATTCTCTAACGTTAATGTCAAATAAAGATGATTTATTATTATTATTATTAAGGTTAGCTCACTATAACCTTTTTTATGCTAACAAAATTTGTTTCAAAATAATGCATTATTTGCGAATGTTATTTTATAAACACGATGTTAATCCTTATCCAAAAAATACGTCATTCATCAGAAGTATTTAATTTAAAACAAAATTGCCTTTCACATCACTCAATTTCAATGAATATCAATAATAATAATAACAAATCTTTATTTCACGTAAACCTACAAGAGGCACCTGTGATGCGTCTATACAATAATAAATCTACCACCGGATCGGAACGTGGCCGCACCCTAAGAAGATCCGGCAAGAAACTCAGCGGGCTGTCTTTTTTTCTTACTTTAAAATATATTTACAATAATTTATGTAATGATGCATTATATATTATAAGAGATTGGCATAAGGAGCAATTAATCCCAAGCAGTCTTATCTGCTAAATATTCAGCAATGTTATAATAACCCTTTTGATTTAATTTACATTTAACACATTTCTTAAATTTATTAATTGAAAGTTCTTTCATATAATTGGGAAGTTTATTGTAGAACTGTATACATTGGCCCATGGAAGAATGGCTTACTCTGTGAAGACGAGACACATGCACAGCAAGATTATTTTTATTCCTTGTATTGACACAGCGTTTATCACAATGTGAACATACATTAAATTTTCAAAGATATACTAGGATGCTGCAGTTAGAATTTTGATTTCTTTGAATTTTTCTCTCAGGGAAACTCTTGGGCCTAGGTTATAAAATGCCCTTATGGCTCTTTTTTGTAAAATAAATATAGTATTTACTTCGGCAGATTTCCCCCAGAGAAGAATCCCATACGAAATGATGCTGTGAAAATAACTAAAATAAACCATCTTATCGATTTCAACATCAGTTATTTGTCTCATTTTTTATAGCATACGCTGCTGAGCTTAATCTAATTGCAAGTTTATCAATATATGGGCCTCATTGCAATTTTTTATCAATAGTTATTCTTAAAAAATAGTAGAATCTACCAGGTCCAACTTGTTCCCATTAAGTTGTACGTTGGTATCTACTTGCCTCACATTTGGCATTGAAAATTTAATACAATTAGTTTTTTTTGTTTCATTCAAAAAAAGGTTATTTACATTGAACCAGTGTACAGCTTTTGAAATCGCATTGTTCGTTCCGTCATACTTACCCAGTTGTCTTTTCATTTTAAATATAAGTGAAGTGTCATCCGCGGACAATACAATTTCGTGTTTGTACGTAGTAAGGTAAGTTAATAATATATACAAGGAACAAAAATGGACCAAGAATGGAGCCCTAGGGGACACCCATCGTAACAACAGCACCTGTCGATGTTTTACCGTTAATCACGACTTTCTGAATTCTCCCATTCAAATAAGAAATCAGAAGATCGAGTGCCTTATTTCTCAGTCCATAATGGCGCAGTTCCCTGATCAATCTATCGTGGCATACGCAATCAAATGCTTTGGACAAATCGCAGAACACCCCGATTGCATCCTGAGAATCCTCCCAACACTCATAAATTTTCTTCAATAATTCCACACCAGCATCGACTGTAGATCTACCTCTTGTAAAACCAAACTGTTTATTATAAAATAATCCTAATTTATTAAAATGTATTAAGATTTGATTCAATGTATTTTTTTCAAATATTTAACTCAGAGTAGGCAGAATTGAGATAGGTCGGTAGTCGGTGGGATCAGAAGAACTTCCAGATTTAAATACAGGTATAACTTTATTAAGTTTCATTAGATCAGGAAATACGCCATTCGAAACACAACTGTTGGATCAGAAGAACTTCCAGATTTAAATACAGGTATAACTTTATTAAGTTTCATTAGATCAGGAAATACGCTATTCGAAACACAACTGTTGAATATTACAGATAAATATGGAGCAATAGCATTTATTACTGAAGCAATAATTTAAAGAGAATGTCCCCATAAGTCTAACGTATTTTTAATGATTTAAAGACTTTTGTTATATCTGACGCATCAACAAATGAAAATTTAAAACTATTTTTACACTCATATACATTTTGCTTCAGCAATGATTCTGCACTACTGGGTGACCTTTAGTAGTTTCAGCTGCAATGCCGCTGAACAATTTTTCCAACTCTGTGGCTACATCTAATTCTTCCTTTATGTTCAAGTTATCTATTTTCAAGTGATATTCGTTGTTAAAAATTCTGTTTCTTCCCGTTTCACAATTTATAAAATTCCAAGTAGCTTTTATTTTATTTGTTGAATTTTTAACAATAGGTACTTTTTAGATATATAGATTTCGCAATCTTACAAGCTTTTTTAAAAATTTGGAATATTTTTTTACATATTCTTTAAATACAATGCTGTGATTGAAAGTTCTTTCATAATATAATACAATTCATATCTTAGGAGATATCGCAGTTTTAAAACAACACTATCAAATAGAATATAATAACTACGTTAACACTATAGTTTAAAGACCGCGCGACACAGACGCATGGTATGCGCGTGGTTGACTACTTATGGAACGATTGTGCTCACTGCACTACTTTCTAAATTTATTCTTTCCAGAACATCATCGTGTAATAATTTTTAGATGATATTTAAATAAAAATAGATTAAAGTTTGAAGAAGGACGTAGGCCGTTTTTCATCTTAAAATTTCAACGGGTAGCGTTGGAGAGTTAAATATTAAATAAATAGACTACGCGGGCGAAGCGGCGGGTAACAGCTAGTTACTTACATGTGCTACCTATTAGGTTTGAAGACGGTGCCAATCCAATTTAATACTTATTTTTAACATAATTATTAGTTTAATTTATTTTTAGTTTAATAAATGCAGGTATATTATAGTGATAAATTAGAACCGTTAGTACTAGCTGTTGCAGTGTTCTTGTCTAACTTACTTACGCAACTTGAACTAACCAACCTCAGATTTGCCACGCATCATTAACACCTTGGTAGGCGACGTGTATTTATTACAGAAATTCCTATTTATTTCTTTTCTGTTTTCGTCCTTTCAATCTCCCAAAAAGTTTACACAAAATGTTTATACTAGGAAAATAACAAGAAAATAAAAATTCTCGCTTCTAAAAATACAAAAGAAAACTCTCACGGTAAATACAAAATAAGAGAATTATTTATACTTGTCACAGTTGAACCGCCACGATAAACGTAAACTCTGTTGTCGGGGCTCCGGGATGTGATGCGGACGTAACACTCCTATATGTACAGACTACAGCTCCCAGATTGGTGTTGAATATCGAAATATTTATTGTAAGTACATAGTTTGTGACGATTTGTTGTGTGCTTCCACTTGTTCTTTTATTGCATGATTTTCATATAAAATATGGAATGTGTATCAATTTTATTTGTTTCACATAAATAATCCCAATATTAAAAAGTCTTATTGCGTACCTAAGTCTTAAAATAAGATTTAGTTACAAAGATATATAACGACACCAACACATTCTACCATACTGTTACTCTATTACTCTGGTGACTGGTCGCGGAGGTGGGTGGGTGGGTGGCTTGTCACATTCTGTGTCATTTGAAGGATTATTATTTGCCAGAACAGTTACACTGCTTACGCGGAATTAGCAAAATAAAGGTTTATTTTACATCTGTTATAATGGATTTCCGCAAAGTACCTAGCGCCTGATTCAATAAAATATCTAAAATATTTAACATTAATCGCGTCGTTCGTGGTCGGGTAGGCGAGCCCGTTGTGTTTGGCACGTATGAATCGGGAACCGGTTCGATGCTCCAATATTTAACACAACCAGTATATGCACAATAGAATAAATACGTCTGTGACTATTAACATTGTCGGTACAACGAAATTGAGTTTTTTTGTTTATTTCAGATGTTTTATGTTTAATTTCGGTAGTAACTCGAGTCGGTCGAGTGGCTAGCGTACACGCCTTAGAATTTGTGTTTCTTTTCTTGACTGTACTGGTCGATGTCAAGTCAATTTGATATCTTAAAAACAAAAACGGTACTTAACGGTAACGGTTAACGGTTATTTTTTTTGTTAATAGGTGTAGATTTTACAAGATCTATATTACAATCTATACATAAAACAATTTTCTTCTTAGAATTTTTAAAAATATTTTCTAGTAATAATTCTAATTTGTCAAACAATATCTTTATAATTGAATTAGCAATATACATAATATATATGTATACAGAATACTATTAAATTATAGCTAATTATCAACTGTACCGCATTAAAAGGAAAACGGTATGTTTAATTGTAAAGCAAGTGGTTTATAAAGAATATCTTTACTCACTAATGTACAGGTGCCACCACGACGCTGGTAGTTGCGAGAGAAATGAGAAGCAAGACAGTATCCATCAAGTTTAAAATTTTGCTCCGAACCTGGTTCTGAGCAAAATTTTGTTTATTTCAGATGTTTTATGTTTAATGTCGGTCGAGTGGCTAGCGTACACGCCTTAGAATTTGTGTTTCTTTTCTTAACTGTACTGGTCGATGTCAAGTCAATTTGATATTTTAAAAACAAAAACGGTACGGTATCTAAGTGTTGCTTTATAGAAACTTCATAGAAACTAATTTTCTTAATTAAAGTAAATTTTTAGACAATTTTGTTTCAATTAACATATTATGGTTATAATTCTTTAGCATTTGTGAAAATCTATGATTTAACAATTTCGTAAATGGTAGTTCCGACAGTTCATTATAATTTTATGCAAGCAATAGTGTCGGTTCTGGCACATCCGACATATCGCAATTAGTTTTACTTCGTTTAAAAGTGATTTTTCTCATATTTACACATTAAATATCTGCTACTTCTTATGTTAGCCTAAACATAAACAACAAGTACAGAATGATCCCAAACCTTCATACTCCTATTTAAAATAAGTAAAAAGTTACATTCAATTTACACTTTGAATCGTTCTCCTGTAAAGTTGGTTTTGCACATCCGACAATGATAACATTTTATTTTATTATTATGAACCAAGAAAATGAGTATCAGAAAATATATTATCCAAATGGCTACCAATTACATCAAGACAGGTATGTTTTCTAGTAGGTTTTCAAATATGGTAACACACATTTAATTTTTTAATATACCTACTTGTTATTTTTTTAATAGGTATAGATTTCACAAGATCTATATAACAATCTAAAATAAACATAAAAC
>NJDD01006001.1:57243-68902 GCA_002245505.1 Calephelis nemesis | reverse complement strand
ATTACTAACAACGGTTGCTCGTTTCCGACTATTGATTCTAAACATTTTTTGAAAATATTGGTAACGCTCCGTTACTTTTGAACAAACTACAAATGGTTTACGATTCGTTGATTATAGGAACCGGGTATAAGACAGATGACATCTAATTTGCACAGAGAGTCTCTGACTTCAGTAGCACCAGCTTAAAGGTAGTCACGTTTGTTAAATATCAGCTATGTTTTGATACAGTAACTTAAATTGGTTAGTGAAATAACTGATTTTTATTACTTATATTATACTACGAGTATGATTTCTTTATTTGTTTTTTGGACTGAAATAATATAGTATCGGTGACTATTGTCTGATTATTATATCTTTGTGAATTTTCGTTCTTTACATTAAAATAATAAGGTATGGTCCTTTCTTTAAAATTATTACAAGGTATATTTGATATTTTTCATCGTCGGCGCTTCGTAAAACTTCCAAATATTCATATTTTTAAATGAAGAAACACTTGTACTGTTATAACACTTACGTAAAACAGTACAAATGTTTCTTTATTTAAAAATATGAATATTACAAGGTAAGCTACTATTTTTCTAATCGACACTAGTTTTTCTAAGTTTTGTTTATATTTAGCAAATATCGTGTTTGGTTTATCTAATTTCAAACTTATTTTTTTTAGAATTTAATTTAATGGTTTTACTGTTTTGTATATTTATGTTGTTATATGCGTGTTGGTCCAAATTCGCTGAGTAGCATATACAATCTACCTCTCTGCCAGGTAGCTCGCAGGACAACGATGCACCTATAACATCTATGGTGTGTATAGACCACGATTGCCTTTTACCATCAGGAGACCCGTGTATAGTAGTAGTATTCAACCTATACGCTTCGGCTATATTCGTCAAACTTCAGAAATCCGAATGCATCTTAAAGACATCTGTTATAGAATTGTTATCACATAGTTAATAATTTCGCTTGTTCTTGTTCCCTGATATATCGCGTCAATAAATATTTATTTTGCGATTACTGCCTCAATTCGGAATGTAATTTTGCTTTATAAGGTATGTCATGTATCATGTATTTAAAGGTGATTCCAAATGCATAAATCGAAACTTTATCACTTTATACAAATATTTAGTAATGCGGATTTTTGTGTATACCTAGATCACTTGGTTATATTTATTTGCCATTTTATCCTCATTCTTAAACATAAAACCTTCATCGATACTGTAACACCGTTACGTACTAGCAGACTGTGTGCTGTGTGGTCACGAAAACGTCACGACGACGCGGACGTCGTCACCAGCATCATCGCCGTTTGTTTTGTCGTTTCTTTTCCTGATTAGCAAGGCTTGAAAGCGGTGACAGCTTACGGTAGTTAGGGTTAAACCTAATCAGATTTTAAAAATGTTGTTGAAATATTAAAATTTAATATTTTATAATTCTAAATAATAAATATTTTCTATAAATTTAAAAATATTTGCACACCTCAAAAGTATTACAAACCGACATTGTCAGAATATCATCACGACACCTTCAGGACAGTCACGAAATTATCAACAGCAACGATATACCCACGAAACAGCCAAGACACCATTATGACATTGTCACCAACACCATCACCAAAACCGTCACAGCACGACCCAATGTCACGACACAGTCGAGATGTCGTCTAACAAATACTACACTTTCAAGACACATGGCTCCATGACATCGTCTTCTTTGTCACTGTCAAAACACCGTCACAATATCATCACGAATCCATCATGACACAGCCACGACTAGATTACTTTTTTGCTTGCTACATTCATTTGAAAGCTACCTATCAAATTATGCTTAGCTATCTTACCTATCAAATTATTAAAATAAGCAAAAGAGTTTTAGTTTTAGTAATTTAGTAAATCTAGTCACACGAAATAACTGTCCCTGATTTATTTTCTATCTTGCCTGTTACTCAAAAACTATGTACAACTGAAAAACAGATTTGAAAAGTAAACACTAAAAGACACTCTTGAATTTAGGTATGTTCGGTTTATGAAGACAATTCTGCATAGACTTGTGTACTTCAAAGTTATAGGTATATAAAAATTTAGTAAATTGCTAATACATTAAAGCTATACATACATTACAGATATTTATTTACATTAAGTTGTATCTAATATTTACAATAAGCATGTGCGTTTGAGATAAATCTTAAAAAACTTCATTTTGCTTGATACGAAATAGTCAAAGTTACAACAGTACTGCTTTGTTACTTTACCAAAACTTTTCTAAAAGAAACCTCGAAAATGTTTTGTGAACCCAGAATTTTTTTCAGTGAAAATATGTGGAAGTTCCACAAAGATATATTAAAGTGACAGAAAGTAAGTCGAAATATAAGTTTTAGATTGGGTTAAGTTTTTTTATTACAAAAACTGCCAGAATCGTCATAATTTGTGTACCTAACATTGTTTTTTATTACATTATCATCTTCAACCCACCCGCAGAAAAACAATGCTTCATGATATAATTCTCTAAGCATTGTATCATGCATGATGCATCATCCAAGATAAACTAAACTGGTGAAATTTACGTTTTGCTCGCGGACTATTAACTCCACACATCACAAAACAGTAAAATCACGGAACTCTAGAATCACGGAAGGTAACACTTCAGTTAATTGTTACGTGGTACTGAAAATGAGGTTGCCGAAAGCGTAAACGCTGTAGGTAACCCTGAAAGTATGATCTTTACAGTAGAGCCAAAAAACTTTTGAAATTTTAGAAAAAAAAACATAACTCATGTACCGTTACGCCTACAAGCATATGGGTTTTAGCAAAGTTGTGCAGTTTGTGCTAACCTATAAAAGGATTATTATCGTTTCTTGCTAAAGTTCCCTGGACAAGATTGAATAAGGGTTACAGCAAATGAAAATTTTTTTAAGACCTAGAAAACGCTATAACTATATTAAACAAAGTATGGAAGGTTCATTTTGTCATGTTTTTGGGAAAGCATAACCATTGTTACAAGCATACTCTATTTGATAATGCTATAAATAGATGCAATATTTAGTTTTACCAAAATAAAGTGCGGTAAACAATGGAATAGACAATACGTAAGTATCAATAAAACATTGTAACTACGTCAGATGTTGAAACGAAACACGTTTAAATAAGCATAATCTTACATTATTATTAGAAACTCTTTCTCTTTGACTACACAATTATGTAATTAAATTATCCGTTTATCTTATATTACTCTTCTATAATAACATATTGATTTTCTTCAGTAGAAACCTCTCTTATTTCAAATAGAAAACTCTTCTATCATGTAGGTTTTTTGTTCCTCATTAATCTTCTTTCTGAACTGATCGAAATAAAAGAAGGAGATTTTTAAGAATGTTAAACTATTTGAGAATCCATTTTAAATTTCTTTTGCCGCAGGAAAACTAATAAATTCTTGTTTTTTATATAGTAAGACATTGTTTTGAAACTGAAGTTGGTTTTTTTTAGATTCAATACATCTAAAATACGTAATTTGTATAATACGAGCATGTTTCACTACTAATATTGAGTCGGCACAGTAAAACAACTTTATTTCTCCTAAAGCTATCTTATGAACTTTAATTCTAATCTGCTACGTACCTAGGTCACGCCTCCTACCACTCTACCCCTGGAGAATCACCTTCGTTTAATGTGAAGTTAATATCGCTTTCGTTTGTAATGATACCTACCTCAATAATTTTTCAGAAACATTTATTGCTCAAAATTTTCTGTGTGTTTTTAAATAATTATAAAGAAACTTCTGTAAGAAGTTGTCAAAACATGTCGAAATAGTTAAAACTGATGTTAATATTTAAAAAAAGACTTTTGATAAGAATCTCAACGGGTACCATTGGAGAGATAAATATTCAATAAGTAGAATATGCGGGCGAAGCCGCGGCGTATAGCTATTACTACTATATATAAAATTAATCTCGATTACCGTTGTAATCGCATTTTGCTATTTATTATTTTCGTTGTATTAGTTATCGTTAAGAGAAGGAAAACTGAGAAAATTGAGAAAAACAAGAAAAAAAAAACTGAAAAAATTGCAGGAAAATCAATAATTTACTTTTTTCTTACAAATTGTCAACAGTTGTCGATGTTGATCGGTACGAAGTTTGCCAAGTCGGTTAATTTATTCATTATAGCTAAAAAAACATCTCGCGCTCTCAGGCTAAGAAATCGGCAATAAGAAAGCGACGACTTTAACATCTATGATGTCTGAGTTACGAATATTTGTATACTGCTTGTAGATCATCTTATACATGAAATCCCTTCATTTCTACATATTGCTATCTTCTATCTATAAATGAAATCAAATCCTAATTTCCCATCCTGAATGGAAGAACAGTTTGTCAGTAGCTATCAATGTCAATCGTTAAGTTCGCCAGGTCAGCTAGTTTTTAACCGACTCCGAAAAAGCAGGAGGTTTTTAATTTTAATGAAAGTTTTTATTTTGTATGTTTGTCAAAAGCCAACTGATTTTGATGGTTTATTTTGAAAAAGATAAGTACCTAATGATTCCTAAGTGGTCCCATACTACTTGATCACAATCCGCATATAACCCGAGTGTGTCTAAAAATATAGTACCGCATAAACGTAGTAACCATGGTCATAATTTAAATTATGATCCATCGAATGGTGTAAGTACCTTCCCTTTAAAAAAAAGCACGAGTTTTAGGCTTAGTTAGTTAGTTGCTGTACAATATAACGTCTCAGATAATTTCAAAATCACTAAAATTTTATGCTGCGCAAAACAATTTTTTTTGTCCTAGAGCTACGAGAGTCGGTTCATTCGACGCAGATTTGTTTCTGATTCTAACGGTGTAAAAAACGTATTTTCGAATTTTAATGGTTACAGCGCTTACGCTTTCTTGGGTCGATATAGACAGGTAACCGGTCGGCTCTAAGCCGGCACGATCGCAGCACCTTAGGGCAGAAACTGCGTGAAGCGGCTTCATAAAAAAGCGACCCGTTGCGGAAAGCCACGCGGGAGACCGTCGCGGAGAGTCGGGCCCAGCGCCCGCCCATGGTTGCTCATCTCGCACGCGACGGTTCCCAATGTGGGGAAACGCGCGGGGACCGCCGACAGGAGTGTTTCGTAATAAATAATTAAATAAACGTTAGTAAAAAGAACGAGCTTATCTCTAATGAACGAAATTTCTTCCAGCCAACCTTTTATAGGAAAAATATAAATGAAATATGTAGACGTGGTGAAAAAAGTTATACTAAAAATAACTAATAAATACATATACATACTTAACATAGTGCATACTGAAATATACCTATCTACACAAACGGAGCTTAAATAACTCTAAGAAAAAGTTCCTGCACTTTTTTTTAATGAAACAAGAGTTTCACATTCACAAATTTCCGAGAGAGAGAAGAGAGTTCCATAACCGTGCAGCATGAACTGTGAATAAGTGCGAACAGCTTGTGGAAAATCGCAATTAAGTACTTACATATGAACGACAGGGCGAATCGTGCGAATGTAAAAAATAAATGAATAATTGTGGAGAAAATTAGGAGACAACGGATGAAATTACATTTTGAAAAGCAAATAAGGGATGTGAAATTTTCTGCGCTGCAGTATTGACAGCCAGTATTGATACCAAACACGAAACGAATACAGAGATTTTGCAGTTTTCAAGTTTACTTGAAAACTGTAAAGTTAAATCAACACCACACTTATCAGAATCAGACGCATGACCAACACCAAGATACATTAAGAGATTCCAAACTTTACCAGAATCAGAACCAGAAGACGAAAGAGAATCGTTAAACAAAGTTACGTTTTGCCACGATTACAAATATTATGTAGAGATTTGTAAACATGTCTCTTCTCTTCATCACATACTTGATTTTGATTGACACTATCCAAGTTGTATCTGGCAGAGAGGAATAATTGTTTTTGTTATATATGTAACTTGGGTTTTCCTTCCTGATGCTATAACTCCAGAACGCACCAACCGATTTCAACGGGTTTCAACGGATTTCAACGTTGGAAAGGTATCGGGCTCCGTGAGTTTTATAAGAAACAAAATTCAGGAAGAATTTCACCAGAGAAGCAGGAAAACAGGGAAAATCCTTTTTCACATATAGCGCCATCTTTAATACATAGCATGTACTACAAACCAATATGGTTTTGCAAGCTGGTGAAGTAGATGGCGTCAGTACATGGTGTGTGAGTATCCCTCACAAAAATAACTACGTTTAATTTTAAGTAGATGGCGCCAGTGCGTGATACATTGCTAGACAGCTACATATTGTACTTTATGGTGAAATGGAGTTTTCCGGGTTTGCTAGTAGTGATTAAATGTAAAGAATTTCATTTTTCGTAACTTTTATATCGGGAATTGTACAAAAAAAAAGTTTGGCGTATACACAAGAAATGTGGACCCCATGGATGAAGCAGGAATAAAATAATTAAAATTATATTTCGGGACGAAAGAAGCATATTTTGTGGGATGAATCAAGATATTATTATGTGGGATAAACGAACTACTACTTTTTTACTATATTATAAAGCAACGGCTTCCAGGCTATAATAAAATAAACGTGGTTTATAAATGCCAAATATGTTACCACTGAGTCGCCAACCACAACCAAAATACTAAGTTTAACACAAATATTGTAGGATGTTAAGCAGTCTCCTCTGTGGTCTAGCGGTTTTGGTGTTCGACTTGAATGCATGAGGTCCTTGGTTCGAATCCCGGGTTGGGCAACAAAAAGAAAATTTGGGTTTTACAATTTTCTAAAAAAAATGTTGCTCGGGATTGGATATGTGCCCGGTAGGCGATAGGCTTGCCACCCACATCACATTGTGGGTTTTAGTGTCCTGGGTGCCCTGGTTGCGCCTCTGCCTACCTCTTCGGAGATATGGGCGTGAAGATACTTAAGCAGTAAGAAATATAGTGATATCGGCTTGATGCAAACATCAGTAGGGTTACTCTTGAATCTCGATATCATGCGAATTGAAAATTGGAATCGTATGTAATTTCAGGTACACAGTTCTAGCGGATTAATAACATTTAGTAAATTCAATGAATCTGATAAAATACTTTATTGTTTACTTAATGTTTAACTTAATGTTAATAATTCGCTAGTATTGTGTTCAAGAGTACCTGAAATGACATACTCGATTTCAATTTCCAATGTTGCATGAATCGAGTTTCGAAAGTAACCCTGCAGTTACAGTCCTTTGCCTTTGGTTACGTGATAGTTTTTGCCGTTTGTCTAACCACAGTCAATTGACTAACAGATAGCCAAGCGTGTAAGAAGGTGATTGATGTTTTGCGTGAAATTGAAACATATGACATAGTATGTACATTTCTTATCTATGACTAAAAAACTATTTTCATTTGATTTCATTTACAAAGTGTAAATTCAATATTATATTGCATATTTCGTGTACACTTTATCTATTTTCTAGCTTTATTTAATATTAATCTCGATCTTTATTTAAACTCTTTCGCCAATTGCTTTGTTAAGCAAATCGTGAAAGAAGAAGGTCGGTGTCATAAATTAGAACAAATTCCGACAATAACTAGGCAGTCGTGGCGGGGACGCGGCTCCCACAACGTCAGTTCTAGGTCCTGTACCATTGTGTTTTAGTTTTGGAAAGGGAGGTTACGCGAGAGACTAACTTACAAATCATGTCATAAATAAATGAAACCTATTCAGAGTGTAATGCTTGCTCGTGCTAAAAAAAGGGAGGCAGAGGAGAGAGGAGACTAGTAAAATTATTGAGTAATATTTTTGTCGCGTATACTCGTAAATGATTTTCTGTTTCGCAATGAACAGCAATCCCGGCTTGCTGTCACTCCGTTACGGTCGTGTTGTTCTTAGTTTTAGTTTAGAAGGATAAAACCTCATATTTTATTTGCAGGGCTTTAATTCATGAGATGCGAAGTTATGTTCACGAGGGATATGGAATAAGCCGTGTACATCGAGATGTATATGTCAGACTTGAGAAAGTTTATCTGTGCTTGGTAATTGTTCAAGTCTAAACTGCTTAGAATGATGCATTACACATATACTGCTTATTATTTACCCTCTAATGAGACTCACGTAGACCAAATTTCAGTAATGCTGTGAAGGATACCTTTTATGTGTTAGATTCAGCAGTATTTTTATTTTAGCACTTGCCCTGTGCCCCGCGCATGAACATTTTTATTTATTTATACGGGATACTCACGATCTCTTTTCATTTTATTTGTCGATATTCAGGCTGGTTGCATAGGCCGTGGTCACGACCACGCGACGATTTAAGTTTAATGTAAAAGCTGTTGTAGTTCATAAGTTCATAGTGTAACGGTTCTATTTATATTGCTAAACTAATAATACTTCAAAGTTCAAACTACTGTAACAGTATATTTAAATAAAACTAACACTTCTTCAAATTACATATTTAATGCCAATTGCCTACAAGAACACAACTTCCTTCGTTTAAAGTACTGAACAGAGTGCTTTGCAGAGTGCAGCTTCAATTTAGTTTCCAATCCTTCACGCCAAGTCTCTTACGAGGTAGGCAGAGAGTATCGAGTGCCAGACCACACGATCCTGACAAACCTGTCTTGCTTCCTTCACATTAATTACCTTTTTCATACAAACACGCCGGTTTTGGAGACTTTTGACACCACCCTCGGATAATATCCAATTGATCTGATCATGGAATGTCAGCGTTGGTCTATATCCATCCATATTCGCATTGTATATCTGCTTTGTCAATCTTTCATCTGTCATTCTTTCTACATGACTGAACCAGCGGAGCATGCCCTTTCACATTTTAACACCAAACACTAACTTTCTTTCAATCCCATTCTTTCTCGGATCTCACTGTTACGAATGCGGTCAGCGAGCGCTACACCACAGATTTTCCGTAGTCAAACTGGTATATCATATAATCCGTCCATCCAGTTTGTGTCCAGGTAAATTTCGACATCTATATCTTTTTCTATTACCATAATTATGTGGACGCAAATTGGCTATTTTAATAAACATAGTAATAATGGTAGAAATAAAGTAAAACCTAATCCCTATAGCATATTTCGTTATATTAAAATAAAGGATTAAATTATAGTAAGTAAGATAGTAAGATGAGTTTGCGTCCACCGTGGATGCAAACTGGCTGATTCACAAAATTGGTATACCAGTGCGCGTCCACCTCATTTTAACTTTTAAAAATACAATAATCAGTCAAAATCATCATTATTTCTAATCTTTTATTTATTTTCAAGGTCTAGGAGCAAATACAATTAATTAAACTTAACACATAAGAAAATTACGTATAAAACGCGCATCGGTTCACTATTTTATTACTAAAATTATATCTACATAATTACACAACTTTTTTGTATAGCTAAGATTAATTTTTTTTAAACAGGATAAGTTTTGAGGACAGTTTTTTTTTCTGTGTATGTGTGTTCTTAATATATTGTATAATATATTAAATTTTTATATGTTATTAAGGGTTTTTTAAACGGTGTCCGCGAAATGGACGCGAATTGGGGGGTGGACGCGAACAGGCGGACATACACTATTTCCGTTGCCGCTATAACAACAAATACTAAAAATAATAAAAAATATATATTAATGAGGGTCCCGATACAATAAACGCGTTTTTAATGAGTTTTTTTTGGTCATTATTAAAAATGGTAACAGGTAGACGCTTCAGATTTTCACAGAATATGACTTCGTATGTAGTGTGTAAAGAGAGAAGAAGAAAAGATGAAAAGATAGCAAGTGTCCACTCTTCATTTGAGCTTCTCTTTCAATTCAATTTTTGAGTATAGTGCTTAATATTTAGCCGTTGTACAATAAGCTTTCTAGCTATAAAAGTATTAGCGTATGTAAGCCGTCGCGCTGTGCAGCTGCAGCAGGGATTACCGTTCAGTGTACAGCGGCGCGTCAAAACTTGTCTCAAGTATGGAGGGCTTAGCGTTGAAAACTATTTGGATTTACTCAAACAATATGGTCACCGACGTGATCTCAATTAATTACACACATACATAAATGTAACTCTTATTCTATTGTGGAATGTTTCTGAGTTTTCAACATTGATGAGCTAGGTGGAAGTCTGTCATGTAATAGGTATAACATGACATGTCTATAACCATAGTCTTAGTCTCCATATAGTTGCTTCCGTGTCCTGTGGCCGGGATGTTAGGCCTAACGTGCAATTCTACTGGCTACCTTAACCTCCGCATTGAAACATGTTGCTGTCATTATGGCGTCTGGAATAGGTAAAGCACTCGACCATCAGTAGTCTAGTTTTAATGATCCGTGTTGCCTATGCTTGCCACTTACGAGCTGCCTGGCAGAGAGGCTAATAGTCTACTCTACACTGAGGATCCAGACCAACACAGGGGAAGTTAAAGCTGAAGGTCTTGGTAAAAGTGTTGTAGCAATTAACGAGTGTTAAAGGAGAGATGTGGTTCTTCTGTAGCACTACTGCAGGCGCTTCAAAACGGAAAAAGTAATAGGTGTCATTTTGTATTGAACATCATAATATATATAATCATGAAGGTAGATATAAGTAAATAACATAATATATTTGATATTTTCCATTGGTAAAACTTCCAAATACTCATATTTTTAAATAAAGAAACCAAGTTACTGTTTAGTTTAAGTTTTAGCCCTAATGATGCTGTCATAAGCGACACCGGTAGGCTATTTACAAAATAATAAATAAAATACCTACAAGTGTTTCTTTATTTAAAAATTATAATTAAAAACATAATGTAGGTAAATATATTATTGTAATATCAAAATACTCATGTTTATTGTCACTCAGACATTTAAAACAATGGATTTGGGCTAGTTAATTTTTTTAATATCTGTAATTATGTAAATAAAACCTTTAACATATCTTTAGATGTATGATAAGTCTCTAAATTGGAATACGCCTAATCGAATACAGCAGGATTAGGTAGTATTTGCTCTGCAGCAAAATATACATTTTTCAGTGAACTGAAACGAAAAACTTAAATCCTAACTGTTTTCACAGGTTTTGCAGATTTCTCAATACATTTACGCGAGTCTTACGCTTACGAGAGTCTCAAAAGTTTGAAAATTTAAAATTCAGATTTTCGTCTTTTATTACTATTAAGGTATTATTAGTGCTTCGTTATCCTGCTGTAGTATGTAGACTCATGTCTGAATTGATACTGTTGACCCTACCCTCCACAGCACAGAACAAGAAAATGCAAGCGCTAAAGCACAGCAGTAGGAATTGTTAAGATCGTGTTATGCCCATATGGGCATAAGGCGAACATATAGCTCTTTATTTCTTGCAAGACATGAAACAGTAACTTATTTGTAATATTATACAAGCTGTATACTAAACATTTAGATTTCCTGTATTTTTTTGGTATAATAAGATAACTACATTTTTTAATGTTTTTCAAGAATCCCGCCGCAAGTGTATTTCTCCTCCAATTACCTATATTTTCAGCCGGTTTAGTTTTAGTTAGTAATTTGTTTTCCTAGGTATACATATTTGTTTGTATAGCGTATCATTTCGTTATTTATAGATATAGTATTTTCTGTGCTGTTTGTCAATGACAATGTTTTTTTCCAAGTTTATAAGTAGCCATACTTCATTGCTATTTGCCTTGTTTATATAATATATTAACTGTATGTGTATTTGT
>NJDD01006001.1:40703-50998 GCA_002245505.1 Calephelis nemesis | reverse complement strand
AGGGGGAATCGGAACCACGGGGTAATAAGAACTACTTTAGTTTACGTGTATTCGAACGAGTTAGATCCTGTTTTGTTATAACGTACCATAGAAGGACGCGGGAGGGGTACGTGTGACTCGTCGCATCGTGAGTTAGTAAGCTTTTGGTGAGCAAACGGACCGCACGTCGGTTTTTCAGTCGATCGATCTAATTTTTTACGATTTTCAAGGACAAATTGTGAGTATTAAAACTATTTTATCATAAGTATCTCCTGGCCTTAATTATAGATTTATCATTATAAAATTAGATAGAAAGATCAATTTATGTAAATAACTAATTGTATTTTGATAATTATGTGAAATCCTAAAAATGAGCATTTGGAGTAATTGGAGTCGAATGGCTCTCATTACCCCAATTCATTCTTTTTGTTTCTTTTTTCAGATGCCTCGAAAACGGGACAGAATCACGGAGAAGTGTCAATGGAGTCTGGATGCACTAGATCGAGCTATCAAAAGAGTTAATGATGATGGAATTTCTCTGCATAAAGCATCCCAAGAATTTAACATTCCATATAGTACTTTGCAAAAAAGATATCGCAAATCAGAACAATCAAATCCTCGTCTCGGAAGAAAACCAGTATTTTCTCCTGCTCAAGAACGAGTTCTGGCTGATCACTTAATTCATATGACGAATCTTTTCTTCGGATTAGACGCAACAAAATTCAGAAAAATAGCATACGAGTGTGCCGAACAATTGAAGATACCTCATAATTTAAATAAAGAAAGTAAGTCTGCTGGACCAGATTGGCTTGAAGGATTTTTGAAAAGAAATACTAATATTAGTGTTCGCAAACCGGAGTCGACAAGTATTAATAGAATTGAGGGCTTTAACAAAGAAGAAGTAGAACTATTTTACAAAAATCTTGAAGAACTTATGACAAAAAATAAATATGAAGCACATCAAATATTTAATATGGATGAGACGGGAGTATCAACAGTTCAAGAACCGGAAAAATTTTTGGCAAAAACAGGTCAGAAACGAGTTGGGACTGTCACATCTTGGGAGAGAGGAAAAACAGTCACTGCTGTCTGTGCAATGAGTGCTGCTGGCATCTATGTCCCACCCATGTTTATATATCCGAGGCAACGTCATTCTTCTCTTCTAGAAAAAGATGGTCCTCCAGGCGCAATTTTTGACTGTTCAAAAAATGGATGGACTAATGAAAGTCTATTTTTGAAATGGTTACAACATTTCAAGACATTTGTAAAACCATGTGAGGATAACAAAATGTTACTTATTTTAGACAACCATAACAGCCATTCCACTTTAGAAGCATATGAGTTTTGCAAAGCCAACTATATCTCAATGTTGTCAATACCACCACACTCCTCACATCGTTTGCAGCCTCTAGACGTAACATTTTTTGGTCCCCTAAAAAAAGCATACAATCGTGAATGTGATTTGTATCTTAAATCCAAAAATTTGGTTAAAATCACGCCGTATGACATCGCCGGCTTGTTTCAAAAAGGATACAGCAAAGTAGCTTCAATGGATAAAGCTATAAGTGGTTTCCGCGCAACTGGCATAAGCCCAATTAATACGAATACATTCAGCGATGAGGACTATTACGTCGTTAATACTGCTTCCACCAACGTAGTGACTGACACTGTAGATCCTCATGAAATTGATCAACCCAATCAGAACACTGCAACACTATCTTCTGTCATTGAGATTCAATTGCCTGAAAGGGTTAATAGTGAAAATGATGATGGATGTGTCCAAGAGCATGTTCTATCTGCTTCCTCTGAATCAAACGCACATCTACATTCTGTACTGGAATATTTATCTCCAGAACCATCAACTTCTCGAGAGGTCCGAAAACGAACACGTAAACAGCATTCGCAAATAATAACTGCTACTCCAAATAAAACTGTACTAGAAGAAAAGAAAGCTAAACGTGTCATGAAAGAAAATAAAGAACCGAAAGGAAAGAGTAAAAATGTTAAACAAGTAAAGAAAAAAACTACTAACAAAGCAAATGGAAAAGCTAAAAAATTCCTATTTAAAGACGATACCAGTTCATCAGATGAATCAGCCAATATCCAGAATATCTGCGATGACAATAGTAGTGACTACGTTGATGAGGATTCCAACATGTGTATGATTTGTTGTGAATATGGAAAATCGAACGAAATGTGGTATAGATGCAGGTCCTGTGGTGAATGTGCACACGCTCAATGTTCAGGAAGTGATACCGCCAAAGATTATGTTTGTGATTTTTGTTTAGGCAATAAGTAATTATTTTTTAAAACCAAAAGACTGATTTTGCATGTAAATAAATATAATAATGTATCGTATGCTCATAAGCATAAATTATTAGCACATACTAAAACTGTTATAAGTATATAATTTTTGTTACATATTCTTGTTCTGGTTACCATTGCCCCGGTGGATCTCATTACCCCTGTCTCTGGTTCTAATTACCCCATACTCTTGGGCAATGGGAGCCAATGTTACTTTTATCACAAATGAGCATAAAAGTTTTTTTTTGTTTCGTTTTTTAATTTTTATCTTAATAGTATAGACCCTAATTAGTAACGCTGTAAAAAAAACAAAAACTGTATTAAAAAGTGATGTTTTTCGAAAGTTATAGAAGTTTTTTCTTAAGTGGCGCCAATTCCCCCGTGTTCCCCTACGTCTTCATTCACAGTAGAAGAAATCACTACTTTTTTAATCAGTTTCTACAAAGAAAAGAAAAAATTTACAAAAATCTTTCTAAGGGTTCTGGACGATATGATAGCGCTATTTACAGAGGATTTATTTGAGGATTTCCTAGTTTTGTTGGAAAAGATTAAAATAAACTGCCGACAGTAACGTGTGATCATGTACACGTGAAAAGACTTTTTAAAGATATGCTGGTACTTCAAAATTCAGTGAAGCAGATTCAAGAATCGTACGTTACACTCGAATATCTTAAAAACATTAGATCGGAAGTAGTGTGTAATAAATCAACAGATAAAAATTATAACACTGTTTGCTTTGTGAATACGAAACGCGGGGGCTTACTTGCCAATAGTTCTAACTACAATAGTAATATCACCGGATTATCTTCTGCAGTCGACTAGTTGCTTTGCAACACAAAATATAGTTGCTAAATAAGGTGTTTAATAAGCAAAACGTTGTGTCTTCGTCTAAAAGATGTTTTAAATCCTAATCGCAAAGGGCAAGTTCAAGGAAAATTTGCCTTGTGTACGTTCAGTCCGTGGAGGCCGTAACCAAGGTTTCGACGGCTACTAGAAAGAAAATACGAAAATAATGAACACCGAACAGCAGTAAAACTTTTTGCTGAGATTATAAACAATGATTAAAAAAAGGAAACGCGAACAACACACCAACGAATGCATTAAAGTGCAGAAAAGAGGTATCACGTCGTTGGTCAAGTGGCTAGCGTACACGTCTAACTACACCGATTAAAGGGGCAGGCATTTGTGTGATGATCATTTTTCTGGGTGTTTATTAAATTTATATTGGTATCTATTTAAGTATTTCTATTTATTAGTGTCGTTGACTAACACCCATAACACAAGCAAAATATAATTTGCTTACTTTGGGTTAGATTGAATTTGTATAACTTGTCCGGGAATTTTTATTATTTTTTATTTTATTTACAGGTTTATAAGGAAAAATAGAATCAGAATCAGAAATATCTTTATTCACTTGAACCATACAAGTGGTATTTGTGCGCGTCGACATTTTTTTTTAAACTACCACCGGATCGGAACGCGGCCACACACTGAGAAGATCCGTCGAAAGAAACTCAGCGGGCTTGTCTTTTTTTTAATAATAATATTTCCAATATAAACTAGATTGAAAATACAAATTAAAATTTGATTTTAACTTAAATAAAAGGTACAACAAATTACATTACAACAACATTACATTAATTACATTACAAATTGCAGTGGGAGATAGACCGTAGCCTTTTTGACATAATTTTAATTTTATACATTTTTTAAACTTATTTAAAGGTAGATCTCTAATATCAATGGGCAGCTTATTGTACGAGTAAAAACGTATACATTGACCGAAAAAAGATTTACTAACTTTATGAAGACGAGTTTTGTATACGGCTAGATTATTTTTATCCCTCGTATTTACATTGTGAACATCACATTTTTTTTAACATACATTAAGTTATCATAAATGTATTGAGAACTGAAGGTTAAAAAATATTTCTTTGAATTTTTCTCGGAGGGAATCCCTTACTTTAAGATTATAAATAGCTATATCAGCTCTTTTCTGTAATACAATTATAGTATTTATATCTGCAGAATTTCCCCAAAGAAGTATCCCATAAGACATTAAACTATCAAAATAGCTAAAATATACTATTCGGGCCGTTTCAACATCTGTTAATGTTCTTGTTTTTTTAACTGCAAATGCTGCTGAACTAAGCCTATTGGCCAGTTTCTCAATATGAGGACCCATTGTAATTTATTATCAATTGTGATGCTTAAAAAGACAGTGGATTCAACCAGATCCAGATTAGATCCATTTAGTTGTACATTGGAATCTACTAGCCTAATTTTGGGTATTGAAAATCTAATACATTTCGTCTTATTACCATTTAAAAGAAGATTGTTAATTTCGAATTAATGTACAACTTTGGATATCGCATTGTTCACTTCGTCATACTTACCTGATTGCCTTTTCACTTTTCACGTGGGTATCCCTTATGTAATAAGGTAAGTCATTTATATATACAAGAAACAAAAATGAACCAAGAATAGAGCTCCGCTATACGCCAATCGTAACCGCAGAACCCGAAAAAGTTTTACCATTTATTTTAATCCTGTAAACTTTATTGTTCAAGTATGTGATCATGACATCCAAAGCTTTGTTCTTAATTCCGTAATAGCGTAATTTCCTGATCAAAGTATCATGATGAACACAGTCGAAAGCCTTAGAGAGATCATAGAATACACCTAATGCATCATGCGAGTTCTCCCAGGCTTCAAATACGTTTTTTAATAATTCCACCCTGTATCAACGGTTAAGCAGCCTTTGGTAAATCCAAACTGTTTATTATGTAACAATTTGTTTACGTTAAAGTAATCTAACATCTGATTAAGTATTAATCTTTCAAATATTTTACTAAGTGTAGGCAAAACTGAAATCGGTCAAAAATTTGTTGGGTTAGAAGTGTTACTCGATTTAAATAAAGGTACTACCTTGATTTGTTTTATCAGATCAGGAAATACACCAAAACAAAAAAGCAGTACGCAGAGGGGGATTTTATGGCAGTAGACAGTAATCATCATCATCATCGTCAGCCTATATAATATGTCCCCAGTGCAGGGGCCCAGGCCTATTTTATTAAGAGGATGTTTGGGCGTTAGTTCACCACGTGTGCCCAGCGCGGATTGGCAGCAGACAGTAAAGTAACGTAATTCATAGATGATGTGGATGAAAGAACATTACAAAGTTACATTATTTCATACACATACAAGAAAACTTACATTCCCAATTCACTGTCTTGCATTTATTGATGGTGTATTTTGTTAAACAGGAAAATCAGCAAACGATATCCCTACAGGTCTAGTGTGGTTGCGCTGCTGTGGTAAAAGGAAGTTTTCTCTTGTGTAAGTGTAAAAGTGAAGAACCGCAACCTGTTAATATTTTCAGTATATATGCCAACATACTCCAGGTTTATTTATTTATTTAAACTTTATTGTACACAAATGAAAATTGTGAGTACAAAAGGCGAACTTAATGCTAAATGCATTCTCCCCCAGTCAACCTTTGGGCTAACAGAGATCAAGTATGTAGGTACCGAATAAACAAAACGGAATAATACAAATAAATTTGAATTTTAATGTACATATAAATAAAATAATCCAGTAATATATAACTACATAGCATATTATATAAATTAAGAATAGAACAATTATAGATACAATGCATAAACATAAATAATATAAATAAAGTAGACAGCAAACAAAACAAGATTTCAGGTTCAGGTAATTCAGGTCACGGCCTGTGTAAGTGAAGTAAATACCATGATTAAATATAACAATGTTTACTCAGAGTTTGTGCTAGGTGACTTTAACGCTAATCCCAGTACTAATCTGTTTTGTAATATGGTAATAGATTTTGTTCTGAACAGCAATGGACACGTATAACTTCGTAAGTGATGCGCATGGAAGTTACTCATGACTGAATCATACACTCATGATTCATGCCGCTAGGCGTTCAGTTACAGAAATTGTAGTTATGTGTATATACTTACTGGTCTGCTCATATGCCAATGAAATTGAAGTGTAGTATTAGTTTATTTATACATAAGTAGAAAAAAGTACAAAGGAGGTTAGGAAAATAATGAAGTAAATTTAAAAAAAAATGATTTTCCTCAGAAATTGAGCAACTGTTGTGATAATTTATGTTCAGATGTTAGACATTGGGTTGTTATCAATAATTTGTACACTAAATTAGTTACAGTGCTGACCCAAGCAGATTGTACCTTAGCACACAAGAGAGGAAAGAAAAGAGTTCTTTTAACTTCAGCAATTTATTGAGAGTAGACACAGACAGACATAGTAGACAAGGGGTGAATTTGGTGAGAAAGACGTTCCTCTCAAAAGCTTTCTTCAGATTTAGTACTAATAATGATTAAATAGTTGATACAAATTCTAAAATGTCGAGAACTAGTATCGCTGACTAACAATCATGAAACAAGCCTTGATTTGTGTTGGAAGTAGATTTTAATTTATCTATTTACTGTTATCTTCTTATAAGTGAATTACGTTATGTTTAACAACGACACAGTTCCAAACATAGCTAATGGTTCCAAACGTGTGAAAATCTCTTTCCCTAAACCTTTTTATACAAAAGTCTCACGCAAACCGTAAAATATAAATAAACTCGAGTTATAAAGGGTTTGGGCTTCCCCGAATTGGTTTTAATTATTCTTATACCCGTGGGTATAATGAACACAGCGCTACCCGGAATGTCTCCGGTTTCTGTCCAAGTTGTGTGTATTTACAACAAATTTACATCTAGAAAACGAATTTACTTTTTTACTATTTGTTAATTTTATTTACTATTTAGTTATTTTGTTACTACTTCTATCTAGTTTTTGCTTAAGTCACATTCATTATCACTTTCTTGTTTCGCTACGTAACACGATATGTACCTACATTCATTTTATTTTTAACTGTTCAATTTCCAGCTTTGGTTGCCTGGTAGAGATTGGTTTGAGCAATAAGACATTTTTATTTTTATATTATGTTTTTATTTATAACGTGGAATAAAAAGTAAACAAAAGGACGTTCTAAAATAGCAAAAATACTATTATTTAAATAAGTCTTTACATTTTAGAGGCAAGCCCTGATCAAATTGTAGGTCATCACTAGCAATACCGCTGGTGGTAGTGTGCTATGCAGCAACTTCCCAGGGTAGGGATCCACCGCCTTACCTATTAGGAACGGTAGGCGGCAGACTGCACAATAAACCTAACATCACGGCTTCAGGACAGCAACGCACCTGTAGCGTCTATGTGTGTCTGTACTACTGTATTTTAACTATGTCTAGGCCCCGGTTATCTCTTATAGTCAGGAAAACTATGTGCTTTTTAGCTGACCTCTCACACGAAAAGGTAATTAAACGCATTATAAGTTCCAAAGCTGACTCCACCTTCATTGGCAGCTATTGAGGTGCACAAGGAATAAATAACTCAAAGTACTGTGTGGTATGTAGAATGTCTATTACATTCTATGGAAGTTCACATTGTATTTATGTATTTCTTTCATAATTTTAGTTTGCTTTACAATTATTGGTAGTTTGGTTTCTTGAGTTAAATATTGTTATGTTACGCTTAAGCTTAGTTTTGATGTGCAACCTTTACCGTTATTACCGTTGGTTAAATAAGCGGAAGTGTCAAGTAGCATAAACTTCACCTTCGTATAGGTACTATAGTTTGTGTGAAAGACTATGTGGTCTAGCGGTTCGGCGTCGGACTTGACTTCTTGAGGTCTCGAGTTCTGTCCCCGGGTCGGACAACAAAAACAATAGAAAATACATACAATACAAAAATTCTCGTGACGAGTCTATATAAATCTATATAATTTTCTGATGAAAATAACGTTGTCCGTTGAATATGTGCCTGGTTGGCGATAGGCGAAAGAAAATTTGTTTTTTTCAATTTTCTAATAAAAATAATGTTGCTCGGGATTGCATTTGTGCCCGGTTTGGCGATAAGCTTGCCACCTATCACAACGTGTGACTTATGCCCGATTTCACCAAGAGCCCCTATACTTTAGGGGACCTTTTAACGTCACTTATGGGACTGTTTCCATATAAAACAGTCCCCTAAAACACGTTAAAAGGTCCCCTAAATGTAGGGGCTCTTGGTGAAATCGGGCATTAGTGTCTTCCAGTGGTGGGTGCCCTGGTCACGCATCTGTCTAATTCTAACTAATATGAGAGTGTAGTTGTTTAAGTTCTATCCCTGATGACGCTGTCACAAGCGAAACCCGCAGGCTATTTATAAAATATTAAATTATAAGTGATATGTAAAACAGTATAAGTGTTTTTTAATTTAAAAATATGAATAATATGGGCGTGAAGATAAAAACTACAAATGGTAACAAGTACTCAGTATGGAATCCAAATTTAATTATTACTATCAAAATACTGTAGCAAATTAATCTTTAATAAGAGGATTCTGTACCTACGTTAGAAGGGGCTTTGAATAATGAATTTTGTAAGTAACATCAGCGGCTGCGATCTATCGCTACAGAAGGGTTGTTCCCATTCTGATTAAATAACAATAGCTGCGGATCTTGGATCTACGTTTCCATTTTCACGTTCATTACAAGCCTACCTTTATATCTTAAGGTATAAGATAACCTTTAAATGAGCAATTCTTGTATATATATAATTGGAATCTCGGAATCGGCTCCAACGATTTTCATGAAATTTAGTATGTAGAGGGTTTCGGAGGCGATAAATCAATCTAGCTTGAAATCATAAAAAAAAATACCGAGCGAAGCGAATATCGGCCATCCAGATATTATCAAATTTATAACTACCATCTTTGCTGCATAACAAAGAGCTTCTTAGGTTTTTTTATAAAGTATCTTCACGCCCATATCCCCGAAGACGTTGGCAGAGGCACAGGGCGCCCACGACGAGCCGAAGACACTTAGTCCCTCAGTGTGATAGGTGGCAAGCCTATCGCCAAAACGGGCACAAATGCAATCCCGAGCAACATTATTTTTATTAGGGACCTCATGAAGTTAAGTTCAATCTGGACCGCTAGAACACAGAGGCGAGGATTTTTATGTAGGAAGAAATAGTAAAAAAATGCAAATTTTTTGGATTTCTGATTGGTGTTAACTTTTTAGCTTTTGTTCACCAAAACATCTTTACGTGACACACGCGACGTATGTTTCTTACCACCAAGAAAATCTGTTGTTACAGCTATTTGAATTACCTCATTTTTATGTGATATTGATAATGTAGTATTATAATATTACAGTGAGTACTTTAAATGCAGTAAAACTGCAAAATCCTATTTCTGTTTCCAAATGACAAAAGTCAAGTCGGTATTTTTCTCGATTTCCCTGCGATCCCATCATACATCTTGATTTGGATTTTTAAGTGTATACACTTACGTGTATATTTTTAAGTGTATACACTTACGTGTACTTAAGTGTATACTTATAGACTAGGGGTTCCCCAATTTTTGCGACGCAGTTTCAAGTTTAGTATTTTATCACGGCGCCCTACCCAAGCTAGCTATTTGCATAATAAACAGTCGCAAGATATAGCTACCTACAATAATAGCAGTTAAAGTAGGCAGAGAGGAAAGAAATTTAAATAATCCATTAATTTTTTAATTATAAAAGCATTGTAACAGAAATCAACAAGTAGGACTTAAGAAAAATAAAATACGACAATTAGTCCAATCAATGTGACGGGTTAGTTTGACAATCTCCGCACAGTTTTTCAAAGAGCGGAATAAGACTTGACACTGTTACTCTCATTTCTTGCTTCACATTGATAGATGAACGATATTTGTTCTTTAGTACAGCTGCAGTTGAAAATCCAGCTTTACATAAAGATGATGTTGCAAATGGAACAAAAAGTATTAAAGCTTTTGAAGTTAAATTTGGTAATATTCATTTTGAACCGACCGCGACAGTCTAAAGTCTACCGCGTCGGAACTGCCGAATTTAGTTTTAAAGCTTCTGTCGCAAGAGAGTTCAATGAGACTCTCTTCATCTTGCATTGTGAATCCTGGTGGGGTTTGTGC
>NJDD01006001.1:11058-34334 GCA_002245505.1 Calephelis nemesis | reverse complement strand
AAAGGCTTTTTTTGAAAAAAAAAAAACATAGCAATTAACTCAATTTGGAAAATTCTATTTCAAAATAGTAAAGCGATGAAGAAAACGGATCTTAGGATTTTTTTATGATAAGGGAAGGCAAACAAGCAGACGGATGGTATAGAACAAAAACTGTGGGGTTAAAATAAAGTGTAAAATATTAGTGGATAGACCATTTCCTGTCTTATCTATTGATATTTAATTAAAATAAAGTCCTTTTTTATTTTAACCTTACCCTGACTATAATTAACACAACAAGAAAATAATTAGCAAAATAATTGGTTACTCGGTTCACGCGTTATGCGATAACCAATGAAAAGAGAGATTCTTTTTTTTATATATGACGTTAGGTATGTTGAATTTTAGCTAATTAAATTAAAGACTTTAACTCGCCGACGAGAAAAACCTAAGTGACCGATCGATCGACTGACCGAATCGGAACTCGACGGTAATCTCGACTCGACTCGGTAAATGTAACAGAACGAGTCATACAGATACATGACCAAATAGTGCTTAATGAGACCATCATGTCCCTTACGATCTCATACAATATCCCGGTACGTTAGATTGTATGAGTTTATGCTATCCTTTGGCATAAACTCGGGGTATTAGGCCAGCTGTGCAAGTCTACTGGCTAACCGAACCATCCGAACCGGATAATGACATTGTCATTGTGGCGTCCGGAATAGGTAAAGCGGTAGATCCTTACTGGGACAAGTTGCTGCATAGCACTCAACCGCCAGTAAATTAAAAAAAAGTATCTTCACGCCCATATACCCGAAGAGTGTACAACCATGACTATCGAAAATTCTAAGTCCCACAATGTGATAGGTGGCAAGCCTATTGCCAACCGGGCAAATTTCCAATCCCGACGAACATTTTGTAATTAGAAAATTAGAAAAATCCAATTTTCTTTTTGTTGGCCCACCCGGGATTCGAACCCGGGACCTCATGCAGTCAAGTCCAACACCCGGACCGCTAGACCACAGAGGCGATAAAGTAAATTATTATATGAAATACTTTTCATAAAAAATAAAAAAAAAGTATCAAAGTGAAATTATGTAAAAAAGGTTACCATTGCTAAATATCTTTCAGATAAGAATGCTTGCGGTTAATTGCTTCTTCTACCAATCTCTTATAAATAATAATACATAATGTATTACTATTTTTTTGATAATAATAAAAAATAGATGATCCCGATGAGTTTCTTTTAGTGGATTTTCTCAGTATGGGGCCACGTTTCAATCCAGGCCAGATCTTCTTTCGTCTCAAGTGCCTCGTGTAAAGTGTATACAAAATAAAAGAATTTCTGTTCTGTTCTCTTCTAATCCACCACCCAGGAAATTCGTTTGCTACTTTGACTTCAACCTGATGTAATAAAATAAATATGTATTATACAAAAAGTACAGACAGTAGAGTCAAAGAACACATAAACTATCTTTATTGTTTTCAATCACTGTGTGGTATGAAACAAAGTTCTTTTCCACCGTTTGTCTCTAAGTATGTTTAGATCTTTAAAAATATGCAATGAGTTTTGATGCGGTTCATATATAGAGCGTTATAAAAAGTGGGTTTATATGTAAAACAACGTAGATATCTGTCCACCCTAGCGACGCTCGGACGGGATGCTATTAAATAATATAAAATAATTATAAAAGTAAGTATAACATATGAAAAAACTATAAAAGTAATACAAAAACGTATTAGTAATGTATTAAAGAACTTTCTTTACCACATTAACTTTCAAACAATAAAATATATATCGAAATTGATCCATTCGTTTAGTAGTTATTATGCCACAAACATACACACTCACAGAATCAGACACGTAAAACTTGATACAACCCTTTTTTACTGTCGAAATTTAGAAATGGTCTAACAAAATATTATGTGGTAGCGTGCTTCCCGTAGCCGTACGTAATACGTAGCAAATACGAAGGAATTGCTTACGTAGCAACCAGCTACACGTAGCTACACTCGTAAAACTATTCTGACATAATAATATTATAATAATACAAAGACATTACATTCTACAGACTGGAAACATGCTTTATTAATTAATTATATTATAGTGCTACATACTGAAGACGTTTTTTATCTCCCAACGCAAAACGAGGTGTGTTATGTGTTTGATGTAAGTTTGTGGGATAGTAGTTCCTCAGCGGATGGACGGATTTTAATGTTGTGCTTAATGGGATCAAAACTACTTAAGTTATCGTCGAATAAACATACAAATATACAAACATACAACCGCACCCCCATCTAAACACAGAGATCTTCACTCGCTTCGTTCGCTCGGTATAATATTTCTCAGGCAATACCATAGTAACTAAACTTTAAATTGATGTTTCTGTCAAGCTTTAAATTGATTGTTTCATTTGAATCACACATATTATTTTATTTATTGACTTTTCTTAACCGACTGAAATGACAAATCGTCTGTTTTTGTAAATTAGTTACGTTTAGCTGGCCGACAATGGGTTTTGATAGTTCCTTTTTTGAAAGGTCATGGATTCAGATTCTATTAAGATTTAATATTGTTTTATTGATATTCATAATTTTATTAAGATCCGACAGACGGTATTTTACTTAAAGTAGAAAATGCATATTGTTTTGTGTACGTATTTTTGATAATGGAAGTTTACTGGTGGTAGAGTGTTAAGAAGCAAGTTGCCCGGGAAGTGATTTTTCGCTTTACTTATTCCTGTCACCGTAATGATAGTGTCCGGTTCGAAGGGTAGGGTACACCCTGGCTACAGGACACCAAGGAACCTGTTATTGGTAGGTCAGAACTGTTTGTAGGACTGGATAGCCGCGAGCTTGTGCGATGTCTTATCACATAAAGCACTTTGTTCTCTGTGTGAATATGTCTATAATGTAATTTCGAAAGGAAAAAAGTTAAGTGGATCAGATCCGGTAAAGTAGTTGCAAGACTCTAAAAGTTAATCTAAAACCATGAAACAGTATTGTAACAATTATATCATCAATATTCTCAGTGTTACAAGTAAGTTTATTAATGAAATATTCTGTAAATTTTCATTCTTGTCCAGAAAAAAAATTTCATTCCTACATCGATGTTAAACTGTCAAAGCCTATAGGGGTCTATTCATCCAATTTCCGGTACTTTGAAGGACGACTTTGAAACTATTTGAGAAAAGTTTTTGATGAGTATCTGTAAGCATTGATAAAAATCAGTCATAATTCATACCATGAAAGCTAATAAAAGAGTTCTTAATTTCTAAAATTTCAAAACTGCGGTCTAATTAAAAAAAAGTAATTAATTATAGGTAACAAATTGTTTCCGCTTCACTTTGAAGCGACTAAACTTCCAGAGCCCATCACAAGTACACATATAAAGCTACTCGTAAGTTGATAGTGTTTTTTTTATTTATTGTGTTAATAATAGACGATTGACAAATTTTTTGTCAACGAAAAAAGACCGAAAATTCACGTTTACATATTTCACTTTCAAACTTTCCATTTTCATACCCTTTTTTGAAGTAAACCCTTGTACTTATCCACTGCACACTTTAGTTAATACTTTTCGTTACTTGGTACCCAACCGGTTTCACTTTTTACAGCATCATCAGGGCTTTAAAACTAAAATTAAAAAACTGTTTTAATTTACCGTTCAGTACTTATTTGGTTGGAGATTACTGACGGTACCCAAATATAAAAATGTTAATTAACTGTAAACAAACCACATCAAATTTATACCACGAGTGTTTTTCCCAAAAAAAAGGGATTACAGTTTAATTGAAAAGTGCCATTAAGTATATTAAAAAATAAAATTATAATACTTGTAGAAAAATATAAATGATATCAAACGATATGAAATGTCAAAACATGACAATGCTAAACTCAAATTGTCGAAAATATACGAATAAAAATTAAATTAAATTATTAACAAATAAAAATAGATTTAAATGAATGTAAGACGTAAATTAGATAATTGCCTCTGTGGTCTAGCGGTTCAGTTGTCGGACTTGACTACATGAGGTCCCGAGTTCGAATCCCGGGTCGGGCAACAAAAAAAAAATTTGGGGTTTTTCAGTATTCTAATAAAGAAGGTTACTCGGGATTGGAAATGTGTCCGGTTGGGGATAGGCTTGCCACCTATCAATCACATTGTGGGGCTTAGTGTCTTCGGATAGTCGTGGGTGCCCCTGTTGTGCCTCGGCCTACTTCATCGGATATATGGGCGTGAAGATACGTATATATAAATTAGATAAAAAAATATGGAAATAAAGTTAATTGTGAACATCTGTCCAAATATAAATCATGAAAGATAAATCGTGCTATCTTAAACAATTAAAAATGTAAATTGAGAAGCGGAGACTTATTTAAATCTAACTGATCGTTCAATAATGCTGGACCATTTTTAAATCTATTTATTTCTAGCGCCATTCCATTCCATTTTTATTTTCGACAAATAAAAATCGTCTTCCATAATCTATCACTGTCTGTTTCGTTCCTATATCCATATTTAGTAAAATATTTTATTTATTATGTTAAAAGTTACATTTTGACTTGTAATGATTTTTAACAAATTTAACTTTTGAGTTATTCAACAAAAAAAACCATTTAAAATTTGATTTTACTGTTATAAAAGTATTGACTTTCAGAAAATACTTAACAGTAGAAAAGTTTCTCCAAGCTAGTCAATGTATTCATTGCTGTGCTTTACTTTAATAATGACCTTGTTCCACCTTCAAGAAAATGTGACTAAATCCACCCCGGAGCAGTAGCAACAAACGCTACAGAGCCATTTTTTAAGGCAGAGGCTGTAAAGAACCTTAATCCAATTATTTAAGAAAATCCGTGCTGCTTGGTAGGATAACACGAGAGCCTGACCATATTTCAATTCTGATTCAAAACTACGTGTATATTATTATTTATTATCAAGAAATTCGTTTGCTTGTTTGTGTTGACATAAAATGAAAAATAAGTGCTAATTGAACCCATAAAATTGTAGCGAAATTGTCTTTCTCAGCCAATCTTCAAAAATGCTCCAGGAAAAACGAATCCTATAAATAATTAGTAAGTATGGTTACTTTTGAAACTCTATTTATGCAATATTGGAAATTGCAATCGCATAGGTACCCTTGAACATAACTTGCAAATAATTGAAATTTAGTTACTAATAAATCAGAAATTGTTTAAAGGGATTCCTTGGATTGTTTTGAAATTAAATGTCATTAAGCCGCTAGAACTGTGTTCAGGAGTAGCTAAAATGACAAAACCGAGTCTAATTTCCAATTTGCAAGAGTAACCCTATAGAACTCCTTGGAAAAAAGTATTTATGAGTTATGCAAAGATGTTTTTGCTTATTTCCGCCTCACAAGAAATGTAACAAAATGTTCGATGAAATGGGAACTTGCAAAGTTCCGCTCGCCGGTATATTGAGCTTGCTATATTCAACTGCTGCCCCAATTTCGAATAGTGCTGCGGTCTATGAAGTATAAAGTATGTAGGTCGGATGTCTGGCTATATTTTGTCTATGAATGTGCATTACTAATGTTTGAAACTAGTGAATACAGAGTCAGGTCTTTCTAAAGGCTCCTACAAAAGTAGGTCATGATCGTTAATTTCTATTTTAAAAAAATTAAATTTGCGCTATAAGGAAATGAGCTTTATTTGAATTGACACTTCTTTTTCTGTTCTGTTGATTTAGACAAATTAGGATCTTGTTTTTAAGACTTTTATGTTTTTAAGACTACCTCTGCGGGCATAGAGGGAGTGTTGTTTGAAGGGAAACTACTTTATCGACGTATGAAAGAAATTGGACGTCACATTTGTTTGTTACATTCCTCTAGTTTCGCTCTTCAAAAAAAAACTACTGTATTTTTTCGCGGAATTTCATACTGCGTTTTTTGTGATTTTTGTTTTAAGTTAGCTCACATCTTAAAAATCTATAGAACGCAAAGCGCGAGAGCTTGTTTTTTAACTTATTATTATTTTTTTACAAAAAAGACGCCATAAGAAAGTTACGTGTACACCTTACGTATGTACGATGATGTACACACACACGCACGCACGCACGCAAACACACACACACACACACACACATTTTTATTTACAATATGCCGAAGGACCTGGTGTTTTGTTTGCAATGTGTTATCTGTGATGGATTCAAGTCGCGTTTGATTAATTTAAATTACGGAAATTTACACCCACAGTCCCGCAGAGCCACAACCAGGGCACCGACGACTAGCCGAAGACACTTAGTCCCACAATGTGATAGGTGGTAAGCCTATCGCCAACTGGGCACATATCCAATCCTGGGCAATGTTATCTTTATTAGAAAATTGAAAATACAAATTTTCTAGTTTCTTTTTGCCCGACCCAGGGATCGAATCTGGGACCTCAAGAAGTCAAGTTCGACGCAGGACCGCTAGAACATAGAGGCGATTGCTTGGAAAATGGCTAAAACAATATTTTAATCCATACAAACAGTTAGTAGCTGTTAATGTAAAACGATACGGATTTCGCCGAGTCGACTAGTAGAAATAAAATTATAAAAGAATTAATAATTTAGGGACAGAAGAAGTTACTGTCTAAACTGGGTCTCACAGGTTAGTAAATTCAGGCAAAATATTTTTTTTTTCGCATTTATTTAGCTCCTATAAACTTCTTTAAAACTGTCAGTCCACCTAAACTAACATTAATTGTTTAACGTGTATTTATTCTTCAAAATATTACTAAGGGGGGGGGAATAAACTTGAAAAACTTTGAAATCTTTGTATTCGATTCGTTTTTAGGTTAGTTTTCTAATTTTATCTTTGCAATTCATTTATTTTTCATATTCTTATGATTCACTCTCGGTGAAGTTGCAAAAAATCGCGAGATTAGCAACAAAATTAGTTATTAAAAAAATGTTTAAGTGTCTTCATACTTTGAGCTAACTAATGAAACTTGTAGATGACAACCAGTTAAGAGACCATTTTCTTGCTTTTTTGTGTAGTTTATATTTAGTATATTATGTTTTGTATGTACCTTTAAGTAGTAAGTCTATATTTAGTTTTTGTACTTCAGGTCTACTTATTTCTTTTTTAGTTTTCCTTGAACGGGTTGGCTGGAAGAAATGTTTTCATTTTAAACAAGCTCATCCTTTGTACTTGTTTGAATAAGTTTGATGTTATTCTGTAAACTCTGTTGCACTGTTGTATCAGTTAATATAGAGTTACTATAAAAAATCGATATTGTTGCCTTTTCTGCAAAAAAAACTTAAATGCTACATTATTATGTACCTATAGCACATGAAGTAACTACGAACAAACATGTATTAAATAATTTTATATTAATCTTTATTCTATCTTATCTTGTACCTAATCATCGCTGAAATTACGGTATGTGCTCAGAGGTTGGCGTTAAATATTTTCCTGACTACTTGTTTACATGGAATTTCCAATTTTAGTCGTGTGCTTAACATAAAAACCATGACAATGTTCAAAAATAGTTTGTTATGACAGATAGTACATTAACTATGATTTTACATAATTTAGAAAGTGCAATTTTTGCTGAAAGTGACAATTTTTCTTATATTTTCACATTTGTGACTTGCTCAGTAGGGATGGCGCTGTCGGCTCTCGCCCTAGCTATTATGGTAATGACAGCAATATTATTCCAAGAATGGAGAAATAATTACAAAAATCAGCTTCTTCTACAATTCATGACTGCGAGATTTCTATATGCTTTACTAAGATACTGCATTGACATCTGGACGTTATTCCGAGACTTGGTAACTTTTATTAACATGATTGGCTTGGAGTATTTGTTGATGAGATATACTGAACTTTTGTTATTGGTTTGGATGTTTATATTTAGTAAACAAATATACGACAGTTTCGTCAGAGTATTCAATACTAACAATACACCAATGTGGAAGCTGTCTTTGGTCGCATGGCTGCTGCCAGCTGTGATTTCAATAATTTTACGTTTGGTTGAGTTCAACGAAAAAACCTTTAATGTGAAAGTTTTTGTATTGTTTTCAATTTTTATAAAGTGGCCTGCGCTTTTCGCAAACGGTATATTCTTAGTTCTCTCGTTCAAATCAGCATTGAGTAGAAAAAGTAAGGTTGCGAACATAAAAAACAAACGAATCATGATAGTAATGATTATCCTAATGTTTAATTTTTGTGTTCAACAAAGTATATTGGACTTGTACAGGATTATTTACTTCGTGTATTTTAAAGATGAGAAAATAAGTACTTCGTGGGTTGTTAAGGTGACACATATATTTATTATCTATCAGTGTACATTTTCAATAATGTTTTGGTTATTCGGCAATCAGAGAACAAGAATATTGTGGGGTTTGGAAAAGCAGAATGTAATCAGTGTGAGTAGAATATCTATTTGATGAAAAAAATATACTTAATTTTTTATTGATATACCTAAATCGGTTCAAAATTATTTTGATGCAATATTAATCATGTAGCAGATTAACAAAATTTTGTTTGATAATAATAAAAGAATGTAGTTTTGGTGGAAAACTGTGATTATAGTTATATCAGTAGGTAACTACATAATTTATCATTAAAATGAAAATATATTATGTAAATAGAATTAAAATTTTCACCACAGCCTGCATTGATATACTCGGCGGTGACATTTCGAGTGATGTTCAATTTCGTGATCATCTGGATTAGAAGGCTAAAAGAGCCTCTAAAAAACTTGGTGTGCTCAGTAAAAAGAGACAGTATTTCAAGTCGACCCATCGCTTACAACTATACAAAGCGCAAATTCGGCCTCATATGGAGTAGGTACTGTTATCAACTCTGGGCAGGGGCTCCACAGTACCAGCTTCTACCGTTTGACCGCATTCAACGTAGAGCAACTCGAAATGTCAATGAGTGGGCAATTACCAATTGGCTTCATTCCTTTGCATTGTGTAGAAATGTTGGGTCACTCAGTGTTTTCTACCGCATCTATCATGGGGAATGTTCTGAGGAGTTGTTTGGTTTAATTCCAGCCGCTGATATATATATCAGCGGCTGAAATAACAGCAGCCTACGGCCATCTCGTCAGAGATTAAGGTATCATGCCCATCATCTTGATGCGTGGCATAACACTTATGTGGGATCAGTTACCAAGGGTGGTACTCCCAAATAATTATGACTTAGGAACCTTTAAGATGAGAGCGTACTCATTCCTTAAAGGTCGACAACGCATCTGTGATATTCCTGGTGTTGGGGATGTCCGTCGGCGGAGGTGATCACTTTCCATCAGGTGACATCAGGTGCATCAGGTTTTGTAACCAATAGGTAAGCGTGCGATTTGTGTACGTTACTTTGGTTTAATAAGAAACAAATATAAACTACTTTATGTTGTTTTTGAGCTTTATTTCAGCGGTTAATGGTGGATTTATTGAAATTTGGTAATCAAAACATTTATTGAACATTTATTTAAAAAATACATAAACAGATGTAGTAAGAATAGAATAGACCATCTGCCTTCCTGCCAGGCAGCTCGTAAAAGGCGAGCATAGGCTCACCGTCACTAACACCGTGACATCTTACTAGGTGGTAGAGTCTCGCAGCGACTCGCCCGGATTGGTACCACCGCCTTACCTATTCCTGCCGCCATAACGTCAATGCCTGCTGTTGACGTGTTCCGATTGGAGGGTAAGGTAGCCGGTAAACTGACTTTTGCTCGATGCCTTACATCCCGGCCTCAGGTTTGCAACGCACCATTACCACCTTTGGTGTCTCTAGGCGACGTGAATTTCTTACCATCAGGAAATCCGTCTGCTTGTTTGCCTTCCAATATTATAAAAAAAAAGAACAATGAAGGGGCATAGCCCTGTCGCGTGTGGACGCAACGCTCGCCTGTCAATAATTCCCTAATCAGAGCCGAGTCAGACCATTATTATTGTATATTATATTACCGAGGACACGGTGTGAAGATGAGGAAATTAATCTTGAATGTTTCTTACATTCTGGATTTCAAATAATTTTATCACTTCAAACCGAGTGTCACTATGTACGTAATTTCTTAACTACAACATATATGACTTAAAAGAAATTGCGGTTCAATTTGTAGGAAAAATACTACAAAAAAGAATGAAAGAAATTTGACTACGCTTGAATAAATTATTACCTAATTTACATTTTGACTTTTACCCTCTCCCAAGGAAACCTTAGTAAGTGGGAAATTTTAGTAAGTAAAAAGTATCTTATAACATTCCTCGGAACAAAATGTAACTACTAGTCAAAATCGTTTTGATCAGTTCAATGAATCGGGCATAAATTGCAGTCATGGTACAGACAGACAAATAAAGATTGTAAATATGAAAAAATATTTTCTGCTGGCCGTTTTTATTCACTTTCACCTTTTTTTAATATCCTCAATATACAGAATTCACTTTTCTATAGTTTTATTACAAAAATAGATGTAGATAAATTTATTAAAACGCAGTCTGATTTGGTTTATTCGTAATTTTTATTTGCAGTGGGTGCCTTGCCCAGCAATATTTTTTCAAGCAATAAGATCCGACATCGACCAGTAAAAAACTTCCTTTTTTTATAATGGTTGTAAATATTAATTTTTGTGAAGTAGTATCCATCATTGGAACATTGAGAATATTAAGGAGCCTATTATTGAAGCTTTATTAAGTTTATCTTATCACTGTTGTAGTTTATCAAGTTGTTGCCAAAATTGCTGCCGCGTGTTTATCAAGTCGCGTAAAAATAACCAGATACCTGTTTGATGTTTCTTATCACCGGACGTACATTGGATCGGTGGTCGCTACTGGTCATATTATAGTAGTGGTTGTATTCGTCGACTCCTTAATTCTGATGATCTTTATTCAAAAATTTGTTACACACATGCAGTGTTAGCTAGAGTGCAAGTTGCGTGAACTGCTCAAGCGTTTATAGTTAATTGCTGGAAAATTAGTTAAAACAGTAAGTTTTGGTGTCTCAATAGAAAACATGTTTACAACGAACTTGTCAGAACAATTAAATGAAGAAATTTATTCGATGTCGTTTTTCGTTATACTGGTGGTAACTTCAACGGGAATTGTGTTATCTGTGGCGGCAGTGACAATTCTAATACTAACAGCAATTTTATTCAAAGAATGGAGAACTATATACAAAAATCAACTGTTATTGCAATTTATGCTAGCTAGGTTTCTTTATATCGCATTTAGATATTGTGCGAATTTTTGGCTATTGTTCAGCGGGCATGACAACTTCAGACATCTCTCTGGATTAGAATTTATTTTAATTTTGTATACTGAAATGTTATTGATGTCTTGGATGTTAATATTTAGTAAACATATGTATGATTGTTTCGTGAAAGTGTTTACAGTTGACAACACGCCGCTTTGGAAAGTGTCTTTGGCCGCCTGGTTGATACCCTTCATGTTTGCAGTTATACTACATTTAACAAAAAGTAGTTTTCATGTCATTAACGCTAAAATTTTTGTATTGTATTTGTTATTTCTGAAGTGGCCGTTATTGTTCGCCAATGGAACATTTTTAGTTTTCGTTCTAAAGTCGATACTGAAGTGCAATCATAAAACTAAAAACGTTACTAACAAACGTGCTGTTATTGTTATGAGCATTTTGATTTTCACATTTTGCTTTCAACAGGGAATTTCTGATGTTTACACATTTATCAGTTATGTAATTTACAATTTAGAAACCTTAGATAATTACAAGTACAATTCGTTAACTATTTATGTAACTAATATTATTGCTGTATATCAGTGCGCTTTCTCAATAATGTTTTGGTTATTTGGTAACAAAAGAACAAGAACATTGTGGGGTGTAGACTCCGACAAAAGAGTTAGCATAAGTACAATACCCAGATTATCATTGGAGTCGTCAAATGTTGTAATCGAATATTAAAGGTTTTTACACTAAATAATCGGACAATTCTTTCTTAGTTATATTTAAATTGTCAAGCTTTTCTTTTGTAATACTTAATGTAAAGTCACATAAAATGTTTAATTTTTATGTAAATTGGAAATGATTACACGTTTTAAAAAGTTGTATTATTTATTTATAAAATACCTCATTTATGTATTTCAATGTCGTTACCGCACATATAAACCTTTTTAATCTCTTCTCTTGCACCATTTTTTTAAATATCTTCTATGCATTTATTTGATTCGTGACCTGCCCATACAACTTTGTCTTGTCATTTAACTTTGTCATTTTATATACTAAGTTATTGTAATTGTGTTTGTTAAGAAAGAGGTTTACATTTGAATGCGATGAAAACCAAAGTTATAGTGTTTGAAAGTGAAAAAGCCACAATGGATGTAAGAGCTTTAGTTGGTTATGTAGTGCTAGAACAAGTAAATGAAATTGTGTATCTGTGTTGTGCTTTTATGATACCGCGGACGTGTAAAGGAGAACGTTTGCTCAATTGTTAATAATGTAAATTAATAGAGTTTTAAAAAAATAGTCTAGGTACTGTTTTGAAGAATAAAAATGAAACCTTTCTTTTAATTTATTTGTTTTAAATACTCTCCTATCCATCTCTCGTAACGCTCATATTTCTAGCGCTATTAGTAAAATAGGTATGATGTCAAACCTTGTTTGGTTTTGGACCATGGTGTAATAATATAAGCAGGGACGGCATTTGGGTATGGCGCGGTTGGGCAACCGCCCAGGGCGCCAAGACGTAAAGGGGCGTTAGATCCTGTACGTTATATATTATTTAGCTTTTAGTATGGTTTTGAACAGCATGTAGGGGGCGCCGTATAAATTACGCCCAGGGCGCTGCTATTTCTAAAACCGCTACTGAATATAAGTATAATAAGATAAAGTTTTTGGGTTGCTTTTGGGAACCAACAGAAAGGGGCGTCGCTGATGCGATTTTGCCCACGTATATATAAGTCCACGCTACGCCACTGCCTGGTTACACTCGTCAATGACAGGCAACCCAACTTCTTCTTTGTACGTCTTATTATTTAGGTCAAGACAAAAAAAAATTATAATCTTTTTTAAAAAAACGATAAAATGTTTTGGTCATCATTGTTTTAGACCATCCATTTTTAAAATAATATTTTTTATTATACAACATTTATTATTAAATATGTCTCGTTCTATTATTAGCTCGGTGCAGGTTGACTTAAGTTCGAATCTTCGACCATACACGTTTTCTCCATGCAAAAAAGGTGTGGCCTGTTTGTAAAATATATGGTGAATGATTACTATTACATACCTACAAACAAATAAAATTGGTCTGTCATGTTAAAATAATCGCTTTTTATGCATTATGCAACGTGCAACGTATACACCAAACCAACTTTTTTACAATAATTATCTGTCTATTTTTTCTTGCTAATCTGTGAAACGGCTGGATCGATTTTGACGGGATTTTCACTTATAAAGTAGGTAACTTAATCTACTTTTACTCGTATTTTAGACTTAGTAGTTAAATTGCACGTGGATGCAAGCGAAACGCCTCAGATTTTCCAAAAGGCTCTCGTTTATCCTGCTTTCGTGTTGTGTCTGACTTATCTAACTCTTGCTGCCAAATGGGAACAAGAGTGACTCTGTCAGTCAGTGACTCTGGCACCATGACTCAAAACCTCGTTTTGCAAAGTTAACCCAGCGCTTAATTCATACCCTACACACACTCTGCTTTCAACTTCGGCTGTGGACCTTCCTTTCACTTTCAAACGCAATTTCATTCACTTATTCCAACACTTCATCGTCTATTGAAACACTAATATCCGTGCTGACTACTTTTATCAAGCATTTAGGAAAGATAAAATGATGAAAAAGTTAATGAAAGCTATCAAATTACAAATCTAGTGAAGCAGATACCAAGTTAAGTGATTTTTTATGCAAATTTCTGCAGCTTTTAATTAGAGAGTTCGTAACGGCGAGGCGTATCTCGGTGGAACCATTTTAATTACTCCTTTTCAATATAAACTTTCTATCGAAAGTTATTTTCCGTTCCACAACAATGAAAATATTTAACTGGTTCATAAAATATTGTTTGCTTTGTAATTATTACATTACTGTTAGAAAGGCTTGAACGAATTATTAAGTAGTTAGTATATAAAGTTGGTTTTTGTTTTTTGTTGGAGTAGGTAGGTGTGTGATAATCTTATTCCTTCAGTTTGCTATGTTATTACCTGGTAAGTGGTATTTTAATACACATACAAACATATAATTTAGATTGCTACATTATTCGATTTCGATGGTAGTATAGTGACGTTCCGTCCCCCTTGGTAGCATCTTATAATATTCTCACCAGCACTTTTTTATGAGATTGTAAATTAAAACAGACGGAAATCTATCTATCTCTAACAATCTATCTATATATAGATATCTTCTCTGTCTGGTAGCTCGTAAGCGGCGAGCATAGTTTTAAGTGGGCCATTTCCAACTAGACCACTGGTCTGGTCACAACTTGTCAGCGTAAGGATCCACCGCCTTAGTGACACTGTACTGTTCCGGTCCGGAGGGCAAGGTAGTAGGTAGATTTCCACAATAGGCCTATAAACCCAGATAGTACTGTTATAATCAATGACATAGCTATGGTGTCTATAGGTCAGGAAACAATTCATACGTTTCCGTAAGCTACATTTTGAGTTTGAGTATCCACGTTTTCAAACAAAAGTTTCCAACATTTTTTCTATAAGATTTATTGATATAAAAGTATCTGTTTAAAATTAAAGTCACGATTAAGTGATTTTGAAATGACTGTAATCACAAATATACACTCGACACTGGAACACAAAACTTATTGTGACTTGTTTTCTAGTGTTTGATCATACACTTTTGTGATCAGTAGTTTTGAGTCAAAACAAGGATAACAAAATTAAAAGGAAATTTCAACAAAAGTTTTGTTAAATGTTTTATAGTGTTTATTAAATATATTTTCTTGACCAAAGTTTTGCGCCAAAATTGGAAACAACGAAGCTCAATTTCTGATGAAATTCATTTGCAAGCAGGAAAATAAAACAAGAACTTAAGAAACACAGAGAAATATATTTCAGTTTTAACATTAGGACAGATCCAAAATAAAACTTACACAAGTGAGGTTTAAGAAATGACTGTTACAAAAGTATTTATAAATAGTCAACAAGGTGACAGTGTTTACCTTTTCTAAAGAACTTATTGCATATTTCAAGTAGACATTAGTTAAACATACTATTAATAATTTATTATTTAATGTATTATATTTATAATTTAGTGAAAGCATAGAAGAAACAGCGTATCATGATGATAAGTACAGTAACAGTGACGAGCCCAAAAACATAAAAATGTATAATTAATTTACAAAGCTCCAAATTTGAATAAGAATGTGAACATTCAATGGTTAATAAATAACGAAAAGTCGTCAAATTAAATTGATATTTTCAATTAGTTTGGAAACAACATTTGATAAAAGTATAATTGATATTTTTTATATTACTGATTTTACGTATTTGTGCACGTACCTTCGTGTGATCCTGGTCTATTTTACTTGACAAATAATTCATAAAAATTAAAATATTAGCTTGAATAGCTTCTTTGAAAAAAATTACTATTAGTTTGTTATCGGGACTTCTCGCGTATGTTGACTTACTTGTAGGCGCTGGACGTTACTACCAAGTTACATTGGTCGTGGTCACGAGCTGGCTGTACCTGCGAGATCGTCTCAACACTTCCTTGGGTGATGTCCCATCCACCCTCCAGCTGTGATGTCCCTTGTCTAGTTATCCTACACACAACGCTGACCGTGTCAAGCCACGGAAGTTTGTTGACGTTTATTTTTTGTAACGGGACGGTAAAAAAATACGGGACGGGGGACGGTGGAATTTGCTCTATATATTAGTTCTAGTTGCTAAATGTGCTCTGCAACAATTGTTGACTTATGGATTTGTTTATTCTTACGGCTATGACAAGTTCTTTGACCCTCTCCGCTGTCGTAGATTGAGTCTGGCTTAATATTGTGAACTTACACAGCTATAGTCAATTTTATAAACTACCGGCGTATGGTTATGTATGTAGTATGTATGTAGGTATTATGTTATTTATGGATTTACATAGTCATATTCCTTAGGCCCTCATAAAAGTTCAACTTGGAGTTCGGTGTCGATTAATGGCAATGGAGTATTTTCTCAACACTTTCCCAATTTCGTTTTTATCTCCTCTCACATAGATCATACATGCTGGTATTCTTTGATTTTGGCATCTATTTTTACGAATATCTTATGAACATAGCTCGATTCTTGTGCCAGATTTTTGTGTCACATGAATCACACGCTATATTCTTTAGCGACAATATAACGGACTGCAAGTTACATGAACGGTAGTTTGGAGACTCATGAAAGTATCTGTCTGTGTGTGTAGGTTTTCAATAAACACTGCGACACACACACATGCGTGGATGTGTGTTTGTGTGTTAGTGGCTCTCCTTCGCGGAAGCTGAAGACAAGGTCAGTATTGTGTGTAGGGTTGCTTCAGACAACGGACATGACAGCTGGAGGCTACAGTCAGCTCGTGACCACGACCGATGGTGGTAACATCCAGCACCTACAAGTTATCCAACTTACGCGAGAAGACCTGGTACTAAAGTAACAGTTAGTAATTACGGAACGAATGAGTTGGAAATATAAATATTACTGAGATAAAACAACGTTGATCGATAACTTTTTTATGGCAGGCAGCTTGTACATAAGTACGTGATGATAAGACTTTTCGCCCGGGTGTGACGACCCTATCGCTCACTGGTGGTTACTGATCGAGTCATAATCAGGTACTGAGCAGCTCGATCGGGTTGGTACCCTTACATATTCTAGACACCACGATACGATATTATAGGAAAGTATATTACATCCAGATACATACATAAATACAGCCAAACAAAACAAATAAGGGTTTGCAACTCTGCAATTCATGAAACATTTAGCTAATTTAAATTTTTCACCATAATCTATCAATATCATAACACAGATGACAATGAGTTTTTTCAAATAATGTTTTGGATAATAAGAATTCCGGAAATTTACTGTTTCGTAACCAGATTTTAATTACCGGGTAAAAATGCCGGGTGCATCTAATTATATGTAATTAGATTAATTTTCAAGTTTAGATTTCGCTAAGGCCACAGTACATATTCGCATATTAAGGTTGTTTATTTAAGATTTTAGTCAATATTTTGGATCAACGATTACAGTGGCCTACTTACCTACCGGCGTACTGTACTTTTTTTAGTAGTGTGCACAGCGACCACTGAGGTCCGGTGAGTTGAAGCAACTACTTGTGTACTGCGACCATTAGATATAATTTGATAATTTAGGTTGCATCCTTCATTGCAGAGAACTTACATCTGAGCCCAGAGAATTTTAAATAAGCATGTACTGTTGCGGACACAGAGAATGTTTCTGTTGCCTTCGTGACAGCTTTCAGTTGCACGAGAAAACGTAGGTACGTTTTAACTTTAGGTAAAGTGCGCCGGCGTACGGCCAATTAATGTGGTTCACTGAATTACAAAGAGACGCAATCCGAGAACATTTCGTTTTCGTTGTTTTCGCTACGCACTTAATGGACGTTTGCTTACAGCCTACATACAAATAGAAATGCCTGAAAAAGTTTAAATTCTTTATCTCGGCAACGCATATCGCAAAGTTGCCACTTTCCTGTCCCGCGGAAAAACACCACTGGTTAGAGGGCAAGACTCGGATCACATTTACACGTAAATTTGAGAGTTACATGTTATTGTCCTTGGAATGGAATGTTATATACTGTTCCACAAACTATTGCAAAATAAATATAAATAGAGATAAATAATAAGTCAAAACAATAAATACGATTTCAAACGAATCGGTGACTTTTTGTCTAGTTGCATTTTTTCTCATTTAACATAAAAAATAGTGTTTTTAATGTAATCAATTTCAACTTTTCCGAGATATTTTAGCAAAATATTTGTATTAAGGATGATTTGTCATTTTTATGGTATGGTAAAAACAAAATTTTGATTCGACATTTTAGGATTGCTGTGACTTATTTCGATAGAATATTCAGATCGCAAGTAACATTGTTGCTACAAAACAAATAAACAAATTTTTGATACGAAAACATAATATAAAATTAACAAAAAAAAAACGTATAACACTGTATAACGTATATACAACAACATATCGGAAAATAGTATAATGCAATACACGATGATCCAATACAAAATATGAACAAAAACCACAAACATTGGGAAAGAATATAATTCAAGATTTAATTTAATTGCAAATTTTAAATCACTACTAGTAAGTGCATCTACTTATGAAATATTATTGCATTTCCTACATAACAATTAACATCTAGTACTTTTTAGATTAACAATAATAATCTATAGTTGCAATGAAATACTAACATTACCTCATTTTTTTCAAAAAAATTTAGAACGATTTGAAACGGTAAATAATAAAAATGAATATTGTCCGAATATCAAGTGTATCATAAATTATAAAGTGGTATTCTTCAATAGTAACAAAGAGCAGTGGTCATACAACATTTATCTATATTATTTATTTAATTTTTAAATACACAACAAAGTATAAATACATTTTACAAAAATGTGCTTTACGAGGTAAAAACACTGTGTACAAAATAACAGGTTTAATAAAATAAGAATTTTTCAAATAACAATTTAAATTAAACATTTTTATAAAAAACCGTAAACAAAGGGCAAACGTACGAAACATTGGCTTAACACGTTTGACCTAAATCTCAAAGTGTGGGCGGCGGCGCAGTGTGTGTGCGGAGGTCGAGCTTGTGATTCGATAATTATAATGGTGTACTTTGAACATAACTCCCTCTTAAAGATGCCATGTCTTATTTATCCTTAATCTACAATCATTTATATGCTTTTATTGACTTTTTACTTATTGTTTTATTTATTGAATTTTCACTTTTCTTCGTTTACATCTTGTACTAGCTTCTATTTAGGTTTGTACGCACCACAATTTAGTTAGACGAGAAATTGGTTTTTAATTTATTAAAAAAAGAAAGGTACTACAAACGCTTAATGGTAAAATGTATTTGACGCCTATAGACGGCTGAGATGCCGTGGATTTTGTTATAAGACGGACTTTCGATGCAAGTACCAGTAGTGTCAGTAGCGCTGCGCCAGTAACAGAGTGCCAGTTTGACTTTCTATAGAAACATTTGAGCACAAAACTACTGAAACTTGTTGCGAAAGCCCGCCATGAACTTTGCTATCCTCTAATTTTTACAGGGTTACTTCGAAAGGACCAGTCAAACTTTAATACAAAAAGGGATTGGACCTAAAAGGTAAAGCATTTTAAAAATTAGTGCCTAATTGTTATATAACAGTTTGTTTACGTTATAACCGTACACCTTGCATTTTGCGTTGGATAAACATTATAAACTAATTTTTGAATGTTTAATTACTTCATAGTTCATAAGTGTTATCAATTCCGAATCATTTCTCAAAATTTGGCTGGTACTTTAGATGTCACCCCGTATACTAGCGACTATGAAGTATACACTGCTAATACTAAATAAAGAACATTGTTGAGTGAGTTAAACAGTAAATAAACACATCAGTCACGTGGCTAAGTATTTAAATAAACAGTATTTCGGACAATATCTCCAAAAATAATATCTATGTACTTAAGGTTCTTTTGCTGTGGTGATAACGTAACATCCATGTGTGATGTCAGCTCACAAGCACGTGTAAAATTATTTAAAGTCTAATATTAATGATTACAATAACCTTAGGTATATTGTCTACGTACATTATACCGGTAACTTTAATTAAGAATGTATAATATGTACTTACATAGAAGTCTTTACGAGGGATCACAGTTTGGAAACTAGTTCGTTACAATTTACGGGGAAATAAGTTTTTTTTTCTAATTTAAGCAAACTCTTATACTATGCAGTAATTCATCATGGGTTAGTTTTTTTTGCTGGTTGGATATAAATTGTTATAATCATGAAATGAGTCAGAAAATATAAGCTGCGATAGAAATATCTTGATTAACAAACTTTACTAACTTTAATAACTAATTTAACAAAATGAAATATACAAACAAGTTTTGCAGAATATTGATGGTTTAATTTTTTAAATAAATAATTTTTTAAACTTTCAATATTATTTTATACATAATATTTGTATAAAATAATATTGAAAGTTTATTCGATGGACAATTTAAATTTAATATAAATATAATTTATATTAATAATATCGGTATAAGAATGACATATTATTTAATTATCTTTAAACATCCCAAACAGATACACCAAAATAAAATTTTAAAAAAGTTTATAAATTTTTAGTTTAAAGAAAATTGTTATTACAGTAATGGATAAATGAAGATCATCTTATACCATAATTTATTTATTAAACATAATTTATTTAATTATTATCTGACGAAAAAATATTAAAATATGCCTAAAACAAAAACACGTTTATGACAAAATTGTTCGAATAATGTGTTGATAAGATTTTAACTGAGCTGTTCCTAGATGTATCAATTATTAATTCACTCTTTTGGATCTTGTAATCACATTGTAGTGAGAACAATTTAAAAAAATAGTGTTAACAACACTATTTTTTAAAGCTTGCGGACAAACCAATGTAAGTTTTTTGAAAAGCTTTTTGTTAAAAAAAATTGTATAATATTATTTTTTATTAAATAAATTAATTACGTATCTAAAGGGATCAATTATCAGTACTCGTTTTGAAAATGTTTATAATATTAAACATAACCTATGAATGGATGGACCGATTTCGATTTTTTTAAATTTAAAAGCTGAGGTAATCGATATGTTCCCTGGCTACATTACAAGTATAATTTGCTGAGTACATTTAAAACCTAAGCACAACAACCCACAATCAGTCGAAGACACTACCTACTACCCACATTGGCATAAGTGGCAAGTCGAGAACTTATCATTTAGCACACACGTCCAATTTCGGGCAAAGTTGTTTTTATTAAAAATTGGGAAAACTCAGTTTTCTTTTTATTGCCCAACCTGGGGACCGAACCCGGGACCTAAGAAAGTCAAATCCAACACCGGACCACTATACTACAGCGACATTGTTAAGGGTGCCATCGAAAATGTTTAATTATAGTATGAATATTTAAATTTTAGACACAGTGAAGACGAATACTCTGTGATTTGTAACTAAAATATACTGTTTGAAATGTAATATTATTGAAATCCTCTCAGATCCAACATCTAAACTAACATATATCATATGCATCTTACTTACGAAATAACAGAATGAAATAATAATTGATACACCTCGACATTGGCGGCCCCAAAATACTTTTACAGTCCGTAGTAGTTCGACAAAACTAATTTATCCCCAACCGTGACATTAAATTGTACAATATTTATAAATATGTTAGATTAAGTGTTTCATGTATATATCGTAAAAAATATTACACTAATAGAAATAAGGACCAGTCTCATTAACTTGATTTGAAAATATGACGTCACGATGTATTTTTAAATTTAGGTATTTAAGTTGATGTGTTGGATTATTTCAACGTTAGCAAACTTTTATTAACCAAAAATTCAGTAATGTAAATATGAAACAATTTGATAAAAGAGTTGTTCAATGTTAATTTATATATATGTACTAGCAGCCCCAGCGAACTTCTTCCCACCAACATCCGGATAAAAACTATCCTATCTTTTAAAATGGACTAAACTACAGATATATCCGAAATTATATCGAAATCGGTTCAGTAGTTTTGGAGTTTATTGGCAACATACATTGTGACACAAGATTTATACATATATAAGATATATATCTAATGTTATAATAAATCATAAATTGATCATAAATTTTGACAGTGGTTTTTAATATTACTTTGTTTATATGCTATTTTAAAACTCTGTCACAGTTTTTCAGTTATATTTAAAAACAATTTAAGTTGGGTAAATTCTATTTAATTAATTCACTGTAACTTTAAATTATTTTTTATACAAAATGCTTTCATAGGTTTTTATAATGTAAATGCAGTAAAACTGTAAAAACAGACTTCGATTTCAATAATTATGTCATCCAAGTACACAAACATCGGAAAAAACAGGTCCAAATGGAGTTTATTTAAATTGAACCATTGCTTTTATGGTAAATTCTATATCTGACATTGCAGGTTAGATTTACATTAAACTGTACTTTTTGTCATATAAACACTTCAACAAAGTATAAGTTTGATAAGTTTTTGAAACTGGTCCGGAAATATATTTGCTAGCTCTACAAGATCACATTGCATAGAGGCTGGAGGACTAATCTAATTTAAGTACTAAGGTATTTTCTTATATAGTAAAACGTCTTAGCCACTTATAGGATACTATATTTAATTAACTTTTACATCTCTCAGATTTAAATTAATGATTATGCTTTTTGAGTTGATAAATTATTGAAAACTCATTTAAACTTTAAAATTAATGACATTTATCACATTTTTTAACAAATTAATCGAGACCAGCTCAGTTTCGGGACCATAAAGATATAACATAAAAAATGAATTAGCTTAAATAAAATCTTTCGTCGTTGATTTTCTACTCCACCATATGTTCTGTTGAAGAAAATTATAAATTAATGCTATTTTTTTTCGGAATTGTTAAATGTTTTTTGCAATTTGCAAATTTGCAAAAAAATAGTACCCGACGACGATCTTTCCTTCTCCTAAGAAGCTAATAATAGAACTTGGGTATCATCAAACTGGCTTATGGGTATCGGGAAAACTGCATGGGTATGGACGGAATTTTGTAGCCGTGAAAGTTAGGAGTGAGTTGGTTTAAAAATGATTTTATGAGTTATTTAAAAGTAACTAACACCATTCATTTAAATCAATTAAGGATACACGAATGTCAAACAATCAAAGTATAAAAACAAATTGAAAAGAATTCTTTTGAGAAGCGAACTCGTATAAAAATTCTAAGAATTTTCGAGGTTTTATGATCGTCTTCGGTTGGATATCTTCGGAAATCAATTCAACCGTCATTTTCAATATGACGGTATTTATTTAAATTGAAATTTTACAGGTAGGTATATAATGTAAAAAGTTCTCACCTTGCTCCTCGATGGGCGTATGATCTTCATCGGATGAGTCGACTCTTTCAATGAGAGAACTTTGCTTCGACAGTGACTGAAAAAATGTATTGTGATCAAGTAAAATGTAAATTTAAGGCCTGACTATAAATTTCCTCACAAAATTTTGTTAAGCTCAATATTATAAAAAGTCTTTGTTACAAATTTCAAATACACCTGTAGCATTAAAATATAATTCTAAAAGGTCTATTTTTATATATGTGGCAAAC
>NJDD01006001.1:0-11032 GCA_002245505.1 Calephelis nemesis | reverse complement strand
ATATATATATATATATATATATAAACTAAAACATTATAGCAATCTCAGCTGGATCCATGCCAAGAATTAACATGTTTCCAATGTCAATCCGCTAAAGAAAGCATTTAATCAGGCCGCAAAATCGTACCAAAAACACTGCGGATTAATGAATTAAATAACATTTCTCGAATTCATTCAAATTCATTTTCTCTTCATACTCATCAGGAAGTAATGCTTTTGAGTCTCTAACTAATGCTGTAGAAAGAAATGTTTACTAGTCCACGCTACCACCACTGATGACAATCGATACGTCGCAGGATAACGCCAAATTGTTCGTATCTACCCTTGCAACAAATTCATGTCAAAATACCACCACCACTTTCTCGTACCTCGGCTTCCATGAAGGATATTTGGATATCTCTAGAGGTCAAAGAAATATTGAAACATTTGGACGTAATTAAAGCTAATGGACCTGATGGGATACAAGCAGTGATCTCAATAATAATCTGTACGATTATTTCGTCTCTCTTAAAACTGGTAAAGTGTGGAAAATCGAAAAAGTTCAACCAGTGCCTAAGAAAGAAAGTAGCTCTGATCCTTCAAACTACAGGATTAAGACGTCAATCACCTCTTTAATCGGTAAGATCATGGAGTGTGTATTGAATCGTCAACTTTTATGTTTAGGTTTCACCAAAACCGGTCTACTGGGGACCTTTTGATCCATACCCAACTATCTATGTGTTAAAGCTGTCTAGATATTAATTGAGGTAACCGCTATTTTCATCTCGAAGGCAGTCTGGTACTCAAGTCTCTTTAATAAGTTAAACTCATATGGCATCTATCCGGCTCTTTATGCATGAACGATCTACGCGAGTAGGTGGATGTGCAAGTGACCTTAAGCATTTCAGTGTCGGTGTTTCTCAGGTGCCTTTCATCTCTGAAACATTGCTTCTCTTTATTCTCATTGCTATTAATGATTTAATAGCAGCTAGCATTTTTAGCTGCACTGATGATAGCAATGTTGTACAGAGGTAGTTAATTGACCGGCACCAGAGTTTCTTCTGCCAAAATCCAGAAACGAGAATGGTTGAAAGGCTGATTTCCACAAAAAGTGACGTAAATTTTGTAAATTTCTATACCTTCAAAACTCAAGGGTCTCTTTTCCACAAAAAAATGTGCGTGTGTGCTTTGAATTACGGAAACTTTCTTGAGTCTAAAGCGAAAGCAGCGGCGAAAAAATCTAAGAATTTTACCCAGGCGTAAATAGTGTTTCATACGAAGATAACTGCTTAGATTATATTAGGCACAGGTCCAAAGGTGTATGAAATACTGTTGTCGCTGCTGCTGGATCTGCCAGCTACTAATTTGCTGCTTCAGAATCAACTGATCCACGCGCATGGCGGCTCATTAAAGCCTCTGACTATCTCTGATCATTGTTCCAGATTGCCTTGACCTGAGCATTGCGTCGAGTTACGTGTCTATCAACCTTCTACAGGATACACTTCGGAGAAAGCACACAGGGTCTCCATAATTTGATCCTACCGTCTCCATTCATTTACCATAACTTAAGACGTAATGCGAGCTACACCCATTTATGGTCGAACACGTAAAAAAAGATTTGCCAGTTCATTTGCTATTCGTCCTGCAAATTACTGTAATTCTCTGCCAAAGTCAGTTTCACCGGGACAGTATAATGTGGAAGTATTTAAGGCTGGAGTGTATAGGATTCTTCTAACTCAGTGTGCCTTCATCGCAAACTCAACCTAAGCTTTCATTTCAAGCTATCATTATCACAAAGAAAAACTTAAAACACTAAACAACAATTACATTTCACACTTAGAAAAAATATTGTAGCACTAACTCTTAGTGTTCAAAATGTCAATCAATTTTAACGACTAAGTTTTTTTAATAGCTACATATATACATTTTTAAAAAAACTATAATAATTAAGGTTTTTAGGTCTTTTAAGAACTTTTAGGCTTAGAAGTGTACGCCAAACACGTGTTAAACGGCAAATAAAGGTAATTGATTGATTGTAGATATAAAAATAAATTGTAGATCAAAATAATTACAATTTCGGAAGCAACTCTAAAAAAGTACTATAATGATGTGTTATTCATTCCAGAACAAGATAATCTTGACCTAATACTATTAACATTTTCTTAACACTCACCTTATTAGAACGCCTCCTAGGCGGGGATATCTTGTTCCACAGAGCTTCCAGCTGGTCGAAGTGTTGTGATTGGGCTATCGCAGCTTGTTCCGGTCCGAGACTTACCTAAAATATTATTATGTTGAAAGAAACAAAATAATTTTCGTTCATTAAGACACGAAAAAAATAAGTAAGTTTCTTAAAACTTCACGACTGTCACCAGGGCAACCACAATTAGCCGAATGTTCTTACAATTTTACAAAACATAAACAAAAACAATTTAAAATTTCGAAATAATTACAATTTATTAAACATGATTTTTTTATCGCTATGTTAATCTGTACAGCATTCGGTGTTTTGAAAACAATAAATCTATTTTATACGATTAAATAATAATTTGTGTTGCTAGCATTGAGCTAGCATTAAGGTGATTCAATTATAATAATAATTAACAAAAAACAACAATATGGGAAAAAGCTTTAAACTAGTTTACATGACTGACTGATACAAATGACTGAACTTAAAAAAGAGAGCAATTTTATTGTTTGTTTGTTTGTATTGCTTAGGCTCCGAAATTACTGAATTCAAAAAAATTTGTTACCATTAGAATCTGACATTATTGCTTAAATATTAACATATTTCTAGGAAAAAGTAAAAATTCGTAAGCCCCAAATAAAAATCCATAATATGGTGTACTAAACATACATTTTAAATTATCAATTTCTGTGAAAACGAGAATTTTTGTTGATATGAAAATTAATTACAGTTCATCAAATCAGAAGACAAGCAGTAGCGGCAATAAGTTAATGTAGGACAAAAAACACAAACATTATTAACTTAAAATGGTGGTTGCTATGCAACCTATTGGGATACGGGGATAGTTGGGAAAACTTAAGTGATTACTTAAAATTTAATCGGCACACTCCATTTAGAAATACAACTTCGGGCATTAACCATAAATTACACGGCGTTTCAACGACCAAGGTCGTTACCTACAATCAGGTTGTTCAAATTATGTTAGGGACTTGTACATAAGACCCAACACCCCACAACCGGCCAATGATTACCGACGCATCGTTTACATCTTAGGTTGTCTTATTTTTTTACATCTTATTTACATCTTACACCAAGGTTGTCCCTTACCATCAGATGATTCCATAACAATTTAAGTGCAGTAAAACTACAAAAATCTGACTCCACATATTAGTTTATTACCACGTTACAATGTGACAATTGTTTTTTCAGTTTGTTAGTTAGTTAACTAATTATTACGAGATTTGACGACTACCTAGTTGTCGTCAAAAAATCTCAAAGAATGTTCCAAATTTTAAAGTTAACATACAAATTGTATTTTAATTGTAATTGATGTATTTGTGCACGGCGACTGTGTCCAATACCTAGGCGACGTACCTATATCCGTTTGATTGACTCTTATATGTCTTAAACAGAGTAAGAACGATTGTTATTTCCATAATTTACAGTTGATTTAACTTGCTATATATAACGTGTTATGTTATGTATATATAGAATAGCGTTGGTAGTGTAAATTTATGTATTAGAATATTATTTTTACGCGTTTTACGTGTTTTTCTTATGATTATGCGTTGTAATTTATGTTTATATTTTTTAGGTCTTAGGATTTACTCTTTCAAATTATTTAAATAAAATTAAATGTAGTTAATAGGTAACATTAAAAGCTCAAGAAAGTACAACCTGATATTTTTATGTTATCAAAGTGCGTAACTTTTTTGGATTATACTCTGCACATTACTTAGAGTTTTTTGAATTGCGGTTAATGCGAAAGCGCTTAAATGTAAATACTTGAGGAGGCTTAGGTTGATACTAGGCCTACTGTGTCATACAAAGCTGGAGTAGGTACTTATATCAATAGGGTCATGAATATGGAGGAATCTAGGTATGTCTGCAAGGTTCTCTCTACCTAACTCACAAGGAACTTGGCATGAAGATACACGTGTTTCCTAATTTTATTAAGACGTTTTAATTTTAAGACCTACAAGACTAGGGTCAGATAAAATTTAGACTATTAAGTAGGTACTTAACATTACACGCCCCCATACAAAAATATGTTTGATGTTACAGGAAGTTTTAAATGTAATCGCTTAACAGACACACAAAAGAAAGATGTAAAGAACAACTCTTTTGGAGTCGGTTAAAAAAGTTTTGTTTGTGATCATAGCAAACGCAATTATTATAGAAATGTAAAATACCATTATTGTATTTTTTTTTCTTTGAATTTAATTATTACATTTAAGTAAAATACAAGAAAGCAGACTCTGGTTTCCGTCGGAAACCAGAGTCTGCTTTCTTAAAAAAATCAGGGATAGTGACGACAATAATTTCTGATGAAAGTATATTATTAAAATGTTAAATATTTTTTGGGGATTTGTGTTAAAAACTGTATTATCGTAGTGTGCAAATATTTTATAATATTTTTTTAAACTGAATCTAACCTCAAAGCAAACAAATAATATTATACTTGTGTTATAGGTGTGTGTCAACGTTATCTACTAATATATAGAAAAACTGAACTAGATACCATAGCAAATTTCATAAACATCGAGACCCTGAAATTTAGACATCTAAATGTTCATCACACAACTGCTTGCTTTCGTCGGGAATCGAACCTGAGGCTCGCGGTTGGTCGGTAGAGTCAGGTGCTTACGCTAGCCCCTCGACCAACGAGGCGGTCAAATGATTGGACGACGATGATATTGATATTTATAAATGGCTTTAAAATTGCCAGTGACATGATAAACGCAACGGTACATGATGACTACTTCTTATACGTGGAATATAAAAACATTGTTTACCTGTGAACCTAAATCTTTGTTTTTGGCTTCTTGAATCTTCGAAATTTCCTCCATTGAAGCAGACACGGAGAATCTGAGAGAAAAATGCTACATTAGTAAATAATAAATAAATATCTTAGGACAAGCTACACAAATTGAACCTAACCCCAAAGTAAGCAAATTTTATGCTTGTGTTATGGCTGTTAGTCAACTATATTAATACATAGAAATAATTAAATAGATACCAGAATAAATGTAATAAACACCCAGACCCGGAAATGCAGACATATAAATGTTCATCATAAAAATGCCTGTCCCCGTCGGGAATCGAACCCGAGCCTCGAGGTTGGTCGACGTAGTTGGGCGTACACGCTGGCCTCTCTACCAACGAGGCGGTCAACTATGTTAGTAAGTGTAAAATTTAAAAATCAGAATTAATACCCTAAAAGAAACTAAAATAACTGATAGAAGAATGCGTTACTTTGCGGAAATCAGTACTTAAATCCGAATAAAAATATTTAATTTGGCGGGAAATTGCAAGTTAAATAATTTTCTTTAGATTTGAAACTAAAATAGTTTGCTTCCTAGTCTGTTTGTCTGCACTTTGTTCACCAACATGTTTGGCTTCCTGTTTGCCTCAATATTTGTACCCGCTACGCTTGAACAATGACCAACATTATCAACGAGAAAGAAAGAATAAATTTTTCTGTTGACAGCATGTTCGCTAACATGCTCGCCAGCCTGAACGTCCCTTAGTGGTAAGTGGATTACTCGTCACTAATAACAGATTTTTGGGAGATCATAAACCTTAGGCGCCATTTTATTTCATATATTATGAATTAAGCCATTGAAATTATCACGTTTTTTCAAATTTATTTGTGAAAATGAAATATACCTGTATACAATTAAAGTTGTTTTTATTTTTTGTATGTATCATATAAAAAGGGTTACTGAAATAAAATAACGTATAATGTTTGTAATGCTTTCAGTTAAGCAAAACGTACCGCCTTTTCAACCGTTCGTCCACTTGGGCCATCATGGCAGCAGATGTCAAATGTCCGTATTTCTTTTGCCATGTGTAAGTGTCTAGTGAAACTTCTTTCTTGAGCAAGCGTCTCATCGGCCGCTTCGGTGCCAGGGGCCGCAGTTCTAAACATAATGAAATATTAAAACAATAGATCGAACATTATTTTCCTTTAACTTTTTGCTAAACAAAAATATAAGATATAGTACTAAATATTATCTTTTCCGATTCGAACTATTTTTAACCGACCCGAAAAAGAGAGAAGGTGCTCAATTCGACGGTATATTTTTTTATGCGTTTGTTATGCGATTACTCGGGCAAAAGTCAACCGATTTTGATGTTATTTTAGAAAGGTAGGTGATGATTCAGAGACCTTTATGACCACCATGACCATATTAGTTTTATCATATTATTACTAGTGATCTTAGTTATACTTAAATATTTAGTAGTGCATATTTCTTTCATTTATATTCATATATGATGAGCTCGTCAACAAAAGTGAAACATTCATGCACTATAAAATATATCTCAAAAACCATTAGTATTAGTAGTAATTGATGTGGATCATTTTGGAATTGTTTACTATATTTAGAAAAAATCCAATCTCGACGCGGTACCCGATGAATAGTTGGAGTCGCTTTTTACAGTTTTACTGTGCTTAATTGTTTAGAATAAATTTCAAGGCGGAGATCAATAACTGTGACAACAACTCTTCTACAAATACATTTTAGGGTTCAATATTATGTTCCCCGTCAAAGATAACAAAAATATGTATATTGTACAATCCTTGCGGACATGTTTCCATGAAATTCTCTGCGAAATTGATCACAAAATTATCTGTTATTGAGAAACCAACATCGACATGATCAAAGTTTGTTTCATATTACAACACAAAAACAATGGGCGCTTGGGATTATTTGATTAAGCTTTGGTATTCGCGCAAAATTTCATGTTCCAGATCTTCTATAACAACACACAACATGTGCAAGCGAAACAAGAATTTGGCAGTTAACTAAAACTTAACATATAATATTCACACATCAATTTTAATTAAACACCCTCAGTTAGATATTTGAGTCCCAATAAGTGTGGATCTATTAATTGTTACCGAATATATTTTTTTTATGATAATGGAAGGCAAACAAGCAGACGGATTTCCTGATGGTAAAAAATTAATGTCGCCTAGAGACACCAAAGGTGATAATGGTGCGTTGCCAACCTGAGGCCGGGATATTAGGCCTCGAGCAAAAGTAAGTTCAGCGGCTACCTTACCCTCCAAACCGGAACACGTGACGACGTTATGGTGGCAGGAATAGGTAAGGCGGTGGTACCAATCCGGGTGAGTCGCTGCGAAACTCTACCACCTAGTCAAATGTCACGGTGTTAGTGACGGTAAGCCTATGCTCGCCTTTTACGAGCTGCCTGGTAGGAAGGCAGATGGTCTACTCTGCTAAGGAGCCCGGACCAACACGGGGAAAAATAGAGATAGTGTGTGTGAATGAAATAAATTTAAAAAACAGAAGCAATACAGATGGTGCAATACGTTACCGTCTACATCCTTGGTCGGCGCCGCGTACGTGGGGATCTTCACATACGTGGCCGGCGTGTTGTGCAGACAGATTATGGGCAAGCAACCTGTTGAATGACAAACCTATTATGGCTGGCAGAACCTTTTGTTGTCACAGTTGAGTATTGCTCTATACAGAGCATGTTTACGTAAAAGCAAATACACTCAGTCAAAAAATATTGGGAATGGAGTATTTGTTTATGGTTCCAAAATAAAAATTTTGTAGTCCTTAAATTGGCTCAACTTTGAGTTGCATTTTTTATTTATATCAAATACAATGCTGTTGTTAGTTATATCATATTTTGTGTACATTGTGGTCTAGCGGTTCAGGTGTTGGACTTGACTGCATGAGAGAGGGCAACAAAAAGAAAATTTGGTTTTTCCAATTTTCTTATAAAAAAATGTTGCTGTAGATTGGGTATGTGCCCGAAATGTTCACACAAATGTTCTGTAACCAGACGACAAGTCCAATGGTGTACAACAATTCAAATACTACTTATTTTTGGACATTACAATGTATATAACCTTGCAATTCTTCTTTATTGGAAATACTGAAAAATGCAGCTACACAATTAGCATTTTTGTATCAATAATAGTTATGCTGTTTTTATTAACATTCCATTAAAAGGAATCCTTTATTTAGAAAATTTAAATTGAAAATTTAATCAAGACGATGGAGGAGCTGTACATTTTCTAGGCGTCAGTAACAAAGCTGTGAAAAATAGATTATTGAAATCGTGACGGTGCATTGAAATTAGACCCGCCCGATAGTACACCAGCGGCTGTGGCGGGCGGGCGGCAGGTGGAGGGCCTTCCTACAGGTTGTTTTAATTACGGTAAACATATTTTTTTATTATCACATTATAACTGAACTAAACGAATTAGAAGTGAGAATGTTACTTGCATAAGAGATTTTCAAAATACTGTTACTGGTCTCAGGTAGGCAAGACACCATTAAGGCTTCATATGTAACATATTGAAATTAGAAACATATATTAAAAAGAATGTAATTTAAATATTTATTTTCCAAACACGGGAACGTCAAAAAGTGTGTTTTTGCAAAAATTTAGAATTCTTTTTCTGTCGAGCGATATCATGATCGGTTTAGGTGTTAAGGTAATATAAAAATAATAGAATTTTAACTGTGCTGCTAAAGGCAGACACTAATTAAGCGTTTTAACACATACACGCGTGAATAGCTTAATTTTTTGTAGCCAATGAGTAAGCTTGCGATTTTTTAATGTTATTTTAGTTTAATAAGTTCAAGTACTTATTTAGTAGGGCAAAGAACCATTACAGACTCTATGGTGCTATTTATGAGCTTCGCTTAAGCGGTTAACAAGTTCTTTTACGAAATGTGGTAATCAAAGACACCACGTGCCTTTTTGTTGAACACTTACTATACATTGTACGAATTTAATTTGTTTTAAAAAAGATATTTATAAAGATATTTACAGAGAGAAATTCAAGTGGTCAAATGCAGTTACAGTACCGAAGGAGCGCAGCCCTACCGTGTATTGACTGCCTTAACGCAAACTTCGGTTGTAGGTATTTAATCCAAAAATAGAGCCGAGTTAATCTACTGGTACATTGAAGTGACCTTAACAAACATTCCACCGTTTTAACACGTTATCGGTAATTGTAAGAATGTTACCGCTATTTCCTTCTTCTCGCCTTCTATACTACCACATACATTCAAGAGGCAGACGAACAACCCCGAGACTTCTTAACCTTCCTTTGACAACAGTTTGGTGTTCATCTAAAAATAATTGTTTGCCAGCCTCTCTCACAGTTTGATAATTTATCTCTAATATTCATTACGTATAAAATTGATTTATTTTCTGCATAATCGTTTCTGCGTTATATTTAAACGCGTACCAAACAAAAAGTTATAATTCGTACTGACATGATAATTGGTGTTTTAAAAATTTGTTAAATCGTAACGGCCGCGGTGCACTGAAAGTATATGCGCCATCTTGAGAACAAACCACCGGTAGGCGTACCATTGATGTTTTTACCGTACCTTGGTAGGACGTTTTAATAACCGCATTTTTTCATGCATTTTTATAGTATTTCAAGCCAAATAAGTCAATGGATTTCCCAACGCCACTTAATGTTAGGAGTGTTAGTATGGAAGTAATTTATTTTAATTAGGTATAAAATTGTTAGTTGTAGTTGCAGATCAATAAAAAAGTATATTTAGACGGGACCGTCACAAAAAAGTAAAGACAACTTTTTGTTAATCGAGTTAAAAAATACGACGAGGTTCTCAATTTGGCCGGTATATTTTTTTATGTATGTACCTACACCGATTTGTCCGAAGTTTGAAAACCGATTTACGTATTTTTTTTTTGTTTTATGCGCAATAGTTTCGTATTAGTCCCAGAAAAAAATTGGTTTAGGTTGGCCCATTAGTTTTTATTTTGTGAGCATTTTTTTATCTACTTAATTTATCCCGATGTCTATTTTTATTAAACTAAATTCAGCAATAAACTATAAAGTATTATATAAAAATAGCTTTTAGTTGATGGCTAACATAAGGGGTATAATGCCGTGCACATGGACGTATAAAAAAAGGCGGACGTAGTCTCGCTAACAACACACTGTGTCACTCCGAGTCGGCCAGCCTGGTGTACGTACAAGCCGGCACGCACACATTCACACATTAGTCGGCCATTGCGCGTGAAGACGTCAACACAGCTGACACGTTCCGCGGCGAAAATAATATAGCTCAACATCATGTCTTGCGTGGTGAAATGGTGTAAAAACCGCAGTGATCAAAAGAAAAAAATCCAGGAATCACATTTCATAGGTAGTTTCATAGGTAGTAGCACACTTATTTCTAGTTTTTAAACATTAAAAACAATTTTCATTTACAATAACAAAATAATTTGTCACATATCTAGTGTTGCCAATATTCACGTAAGCAAATTTTCCAAAATATGGGGAAAATTGCATTATGTTATTAAAATTTTCAATTTATTCAGATTATTTAATAAATATTATTTTTATTAGATTTCCTAAAGAAAATGAAGTATGGAGGAATGATTGGGTTCAAATAATTAGAAATTGTAATAGTGAAAACGAATGGATTCCAAACAAATACAGTGTCATTTGTAGTATTCATTTTGAAGCTAATGATTTATATTCAACTAAAGGAGGACTCCGGCGTCTTGTTACGTTTGCAGTACCTAAAAAGGTAAATCAAAATAATAAGCTAAACTGGTATGGCATAATTATATAAATAAATTCAAAAACTTTGGTCTAACTTGCACTTTTTTTAACTTGTTTTAGTTTTTATTTGAGTCACCACACGTAGCAAAAGAACAACCTGCGGATGTGTCCTATATTTCCAGTACTTCGCATGAGGTGTGTTATAAAATAAAAGAATATTAATATCTATGAAATTAGGATCATTGATTTCAATACTTTATATTGGATGATGAAAAAGTTTGAATAAAAATTCCTGATATTTTTAGGGTGCATCAATGACTGTACCA
>NJDD01005998.1:24083-34631 GCA_002245505.1 Calephelis nemesis | reverse complement strand
AGAACATAATTGCACGTCTTTATATATACCTATTTCTATTCTGCTATTGCGTGAAACGTCATTTCACTGCCAGTCACTGATGTGTGAGCATTGAAAATGAAATTCCCACAGCTATATTTTTATATTATCATGGCTATTTTGTAAGTAAAACTCTAAAACAATTTATCACTAAACATCACAATAGCGACGTTGTTACTGAACACATAAATTGTTCATAATGTATCAAAGTTTTTGTTTAAAATTTGTAATCCAATAGCTCAAACATATGGGCATAAGTCGTTCTTGCATAGTAAGAATAAAATTGTTTGTTGAAAATATCAAGAGTGAGGAGTTTTGGCAGCATCGAGAAAAAAGATGTCGAAGTTTCATATACATGTTAAGTAAAATTTATCATAACTGCTAGTATTTGGTATAATTTAGTTCAATCAAAGTTGCACAAGTGAAATATTTATGAAGGAATTAGTGTATCGTGTATATCATCGTTGCTGCAAAATCTCACTGAATGAGCTTTAGTAAACATGATTTTCTACACCGATTGAGGAGTAATTTTGAATAATTTAAATCGGATTTTGAAAGTGGGATATCTTGGAGACTACGGGCAGATGCTTAAGCCCACGTCACGAGATATATAAAGTGTGCGGTGTGTGTGAGGTGTGCAGCAGCAGTTACCAGTGCGCAGAGGTCGACGTGCCGTCCGAGCAGCGCGACGTGCCGCTGCCGCAGCAGACTGGCGTACCGGCCCGGCCCGCAGCCCGTGCTCGCGCCGCGCGCCGCACACTCCGCGCGGTACCGCTTGTCCAGCAACATGCTGCACACACACACAACCAACGTCACCACTGCGTGTTTCATTTATTCAAAATAACGTGCCTAATGCGGCAAACAAGAAATGCAAACATATTTTTTTGATAGTGACTAATGTGTTGTCTACCAGTTTTTACAACATCCCGCAAAATATATTAATCGTACTTATATAAAAATAAATCACGCGTGTGAATGTAGAAACATGTTTCTAAAGCAGGCAACTTTATGATGTTACTTTTGTATAAAAGATGCGCGCGCGTAAGATCGCACAATAGAATTTTGCTATTTTGATGGATCTTAAAATTTAACTCTCGTCATTTTTTATAATGCGGTTAAGGAAAGACAACTTAAAAAATAAAAAGGAGTGAAATAACTTATTTGTAATCGCATTTTCAATCCGATGTCATAAACACTTCGCATGTGATAACAATACACTGTTACATTGACATAAACAAAATCATACCTTCAGTTACCACAAAATTAAAATTAAATAGTTTAAGTCCTATAAAACAGGATACAAAAAACTGACTCCAATTTTATTACCGCATCGTCGAAGTAAGCAAACAAGTTCATGCATTATTAAATATGTCCCTAAATCTATTAACTAATAGATAAAATTGAACAAATTTAAATGGATCATCTCTGTATCATGCCCTACCTTTTAAATAAAGAACCATCAAAATCTTATCACTATTGGTCGAGTAAACGTATAAACAAACACATCGGTACCTCGGTAACATCAGCCTTATAAAGGGGCTATATCTTGAAGTTGGGTAAAAATATTTATCAAAACGAGAATACCTTATACGATTAAGTATAAACTTTATAGTGTACTATCATCTCATTTACTCCTGACATCATATCGTCAGTGCTCGCCATTATCATGTTCTGTGTTGAATGGTAAGGACCACCAGGACACGTGACTTAAATTCCCGAACTAAGATAACAACGCACCAATTAAATCTTTGGATATATGAAAGTGTAGTGCTGACCCTCACCTGGCAGCCAACTGCTTGTAGTACGCGTAAACTAGCTCGGAGAGCTTGTAGACGAACTGGTCGAAGCACAAGTTGACCTCCGCCTCCACCTCGTCGTAGAGGAACTGCTTCCGGAACACCGTCAGCGCGTACTGTGCTGAGTCGTTGTACAGGTCGAGCGGGTACAGGACGTATCTGGGAATTAAGGAAATTGTTGGCAGCTTACAGGTGGGTAGTTTTCAGTTCACTCTCCCACTACTAGCGGTAGACCGTAAGCAATGACGGCGGAATGACAGAGCCTAACGTATGGGCAACATCCATTGACCTTTAAGTAAATGGACATGAAAAGCCTACGAAAAAAACTTGCACATAAAACAAAATATGGCTGCCATTCTGACTTTACTATGGCTGTTCAGAAAAAGCAGTGTATCGATACTTGATATATTCATCCTTTATAACTTAACAACATTCTATAATATTCTATACATAAATAAAAAAAAAACAATTTTCATTAAGAACTAAGAATAATTTTAAAAAAAAGAGGAGTGTGATAGATTTGTTACTTTGTTTTATAATTTTCCTTTAAGACGCTTGAAACGCTTTTAGGCATAAATAATTATAAAAAAGCATAAATACTCGTAAGGAAGTACTAAACTGTAAATTGAGAACCATTTGACAAATTCTTTTGTTTGATATCCTATATTTGACAAATTAGTACATACATTTCTCCAATTCATAATTTATGTACTTTAGAAATCACAGACAACTCAATTGCTATTCTTAAAATAAAATATCGACAAATGTCATAGCAAATCACCATAATCTTTGAAACAAAATATGGCATACATGCACAGAAATAGGAATACATAAAGAAGTGCAACAATGTTCTATAGCAAATTTAGTTGTATAAATACCGTTGGTATCGACATTTAACTCAATAACATCTCTTTGTCTTTTTTTAACAAATGTTGATATTATGTACGCCGAAAGAGGTAACGACATTTTTATCTATGCGATTATGTGATACGACGTGCGTCGATTTAAAGTGACGTCATGACAGTTCTCATGATTGCCAAGAACGCCATATTTAGTGTTCAATTTTATAGTGATGTACTACTACTATTGTCGATATTTTAAATTACGTTCCCAGAAAATAATATTTCGACAAGATATGAATGTATACCATTGCCATTAAAAATATCAATGACAGTCTAGTGTAATAAGAATACTTTAAAGAGCTCACTTAAAGGTAGAAAAAGTGGTTTGAATGTAATCTGATCAATTTTTTTTGTGAGATAATGAATCTTATAATAAATGTAAAGAGTTAACTTATATAAAGAATTAACCTATTTACACACTACAATGTAAAAAAATATGCTCGTAAAAGGAAATAAATATTATTTCTTTCGTTTCATTACATTTCCCTATTTATAAGCCAATTGAGTAGCACTAAGTAAGTAAGTAAGTTGATACTCGTAGTTGCAATTTCATTCAATATTTCTTGTCTATCTACTTAAAATTAACTATCAATCGTCACTAACTGATCATGTATCGATATCGATACTCTACTTTTTCCGGACAGCCTTATGATGTCAAAATAGCAGCCATATTTAGTAGACAATGGCCAGCTTTTTGCGTAGGTATTTCATGTCACTTACGTCACTTTAAATTCATGCAAAAATGAGCATAGACAAAAATATCGTAATCTTTTTTGGTTGGTTGGTTTAAATTATTTTGCTTGGTTATATGTCGATTCCAACGGCATTCATATAATATAGAGTTTGCTGTAGGACACTGTTGCACTTCTTTATATATTCCTATTTGTATGGCATAGTCTCGCCGCTTACCTAAGGCGTGGTACAATAACGGTCAAGCTATACATATTCTACATATATTGCGATATACGTTTTAAATAATAATAATCCGTCAACATATTATTTATATTATTTCCATGTTGCTAAATGCCAACATATAAAAGCAACTTTAAGCCATCATTCTCCGAGTCTCCGATGGCCGTGATATTAAATTGAAATTGTTTTAAAAGTTCATGGTAACAATAGAACAAAATCTCGAGATATAAATACAAGTAACCCGTTTCAAAGTTTGTCGGACTAAGTGGGAAGATCCGGCAACACCTGCCCTTAATGGCATACCTGGCTTGCTTACCTATTGTCCCCGACAAGACGGGAGTTCTCGAAATTGTTCCCGTTTGGAGAGTACAGTAGCCCAGTAAGCTTATTAACAGGATGGAAAAGTTCTATTACCATCCTTGGTGTCTATATGCGATATGGACTTTTATTATTAAATAATGATAAAAAGACTGTTTGCTTGTTCGCCAACATTTTGGAATAATAGTGGTACAACTCACTCCATCATAGCCGGCTCCTTGCTTCTCAGAATGTGGTCGGTCAGGATCCAGGGCATGGACATCTCAATGGGGAACTGGATCCTTTTCTCCATCGTCACCAGATCGTTGCACTCTTCGTTGTGTTGGTGCCGAACTGGGCATTTCTATAAGTATAGTGTTATTATTACATGTACTATTTTTTTCTTATAATGAAAACGTAACGACAAAACAGTAAACTTACATTGACTTTCCTCCCCATGGTCATTTCCAAGTAAAACTCTCGATACCAGAGCTGAGAGAGGTCGCAACACTTCTGTAGAGAATCTGTAATACCAAATCGTGTCCACAGATTGTACACTAACTAATAACCTATTCAAATAGTAGTATTTTAAAAGCGGTAAAGCGGATTTAGTGTTTATGTCAAATACATTAGAATTCATTGGACTTTTCTTGGTTAAGCTTCTAGGTTTACGTAAATAAGTGACCCTGACTTGAAGGAGCGTTCTAAAAAAGAAAATCCATCTCACCAGCCAGATTGAGCAAGTAGGCCCAGTAGAAGCTCTGCCTGTGGAAGGCCTCGATCTGCTGCAGCGTGGCAGCGTCCAGGTCCTTGCGGAGCGTGCGCCGCCCGCCCGACTTGTCCGAGATGAGCGCCTCCAGCTGCGTGCGCACCATGTACAGCTGGGTCGACGACGGGCCTGCAGGACAGACCACGTGACATTGGATGTGACGACCCCACCGCACCCTGCCACGCTCACAAGACAAAGCACGGTTCTGCAACGCCTTGCGTGACGCAAGCTGGTTGCGTATACCAGTGCTACCCTTTCATGACTACCTACAATCACTTTGTGTTGTTCATCAACGTCGACAGTATCCCACTTCTGACACCATTCGTACCTAGGGTATAATAAAGGTACCAGGTAAAATTAAACACCCAACCTACCAAGTTCTGGCCTCTCAGGACTATTTTCCGACAGCCTAGCGCTAACACTCTACCAAATAAATTTACCTACAGAACGCTCTCGATTTAAATCAAACAAACCCCATGTATCTGAATATACATACAAAACCATTAGAGCTAGTAATTTGTGTATTTAAAACATTTAAAGCAGGATATAAAATTGATAATATTAACGTTGAACCGCAACCTAATTTTGCGTTTAAAAAGAAAGTCTTTAGCGTAGACACATTTTATTATCATATCAGTAGAGCGTTAAGTTCTTCTCGACTTACCCACATTCCTACGCGGCACCTTGATGGTGAAACTCGCCTCTCCATCTTTCTTCCCTCGAAGGGCCGGATCCTGCTGAGGTTCACAGCCACGAGCCCAGTCGCCGCACGTCTCACGGACCGACACTATGATACTGTACAAAATACATATATCACAAAATTTATTCAAATGTCCACAATTAATTTATAAATATTCAACAATAACTGAAAAGGGGCCATCCATAAATTATGTCACGCGATTTTAGAATTTTTCGACCCCTCCCCCCCACCTTGTCACAGGTTGTCACATTTTTAGAACCCGTCCCCCCCTAATGTGACGTCACACATTTTTCAAACTTATTGTAGAGTGATGGTTGGTATTTTATTAAACACTGAATTCCAACCTGTTTACATAAAGTACATAGGTAGTTCCAGCTTTGCATTAAAAGTAAGAAAGTAATAGAATGTTTTGCTTGTTTTATATTGTTTCCATTATGATGATTGTTGGTAATAAACTAATGACCAACGTTGAAGTAATTGAAGTTAGTTAGTTCAAATATAAATTTCGTGTTCTAGTATTTTATAATGTGACGTCACAAGGCTCACGTCCCCCCCCCTGTCCCTTGTCACATAATGTCACATTGAGATGATACTCTCCCCATTAACGTGTGACGTAATTTATGGATGGCCCCAAACTGGAATTAACAACGTTCTATATACCACAGGACAAGGACAACGATTCAGAATCCGGTTAATCAGTCATAATAGCAATATTTTACTGAATAATCTAATTTTGCCATTACAAACTTTCTTAATTTGAAAATAGCAAGTTAAGTTATGGAAACAAGTTGGGCCGAGGCGCGTCTGAAAGCTATTGCAATAAGCTTACATAAACTCGTTACGAAAAATATTTATCTAGAAAGACACGCACTCGACAACTCTCAATGCGTTAATTTGTTCGAAGAGCTACAATTAGCCAAAAAAAATGGTACTGTAACAAAGATGGAGGAATTTGGAATTCAAACTTAATAATTAATTCAGAACCTGCGTATGAGATCTTTCTTGTTCTTGATAGCTTTTCTCAAGGGTTCCCTGAGTACAAGTTGCACGAAGTCCTGCAGCTCCGCGTATATGGAGCGGCGCGCCGCGTCCGCGAACACCGTCTCCATCCGGGCCATCAGCACTTGCAGGCCTTTGATCATCGCGATCACTTCTATCAGGGCGAACTTTTCTTCGGATGAATAGTTGTATCGAGTTGCCTGAAACAAAAAGACCTCTTACATATGTGGAAGGAGGTTTGTGCAGGTTTTTTTAAGTGGGTGAGTGAATATGTGAGTGAGTGACTGCGTTTATGCGATAAGTAATGGTTGGTGTAGATGAGCGAGGAATGGTAGAGTGAGTGAGAGGTGATGCATGTGCAGTTACCCGCTCGTACTCCTCGGCGTCGGGCGGGCAGCGCGGGTTGGTGGCGTGGTCGGTGGGATGCAGCAGCTTCCAGGAGCACAGCTCCGTCACCACCGAGCACCAGGACGACAGCAGCTGCAGCCCGCGCAGGCACAGCTCCGACACCGCCTTGTTCTCACTGTCCGAACCCGCTTCTTTGAACGTTGTCGTTACCTGGGTTCAAACATTTCATGTCCATTTTCACTTGCTCTGCCGTTAGTACTCATCTAAGCAAAACCTACATACCGTCAACTCTGTTAAGCAAATGGACTTTCTTATGTGCATGACTCATCGTTGATCGAGTGGCCAGCGTACACGCGTAACTACATCTACCAACCGCGAGCTCCGGGTTCGATTCCCGACGGGGGCAGGCATTTGTGTGATGAACATTTAGATGTCTGCGTTTCCGGGTCTGGGTGTTTATTTATGAAATATATTCTAATATATATTTAAGTATTTCTATGTATTAGGTATAATCGTTGACTAACACCTATAACACAAGCTTAAGATTTGCTTACTTTGGGGTTAGGTTCAATTTGTGTGTCTTGTCCAGGGATATTTATTAATTATTATTTGGACAAACAACGAACGATGCTCGAATCAAAAAGTAGACAAAATTTTGTAATTTACAGGCTGTTGCAAACGTCAAGTGAAAATCTGTCATTTGGCTTTGAGTGCAAAACAGGGCCGATCGATGTTTCGTAAACCAATACAATACAATAACTCTTTATTGGGCACCGAATACAAAGAAATTACAAATATATAAAAAAAACAGAACTAACTACTTAACTAAAATACTTTTTATGTAAATTTTAGGCTTGACCTGTAGAATTTTTTTTTTATTATTTACGAAAACTCGACAACTCTTGAACTTGTAAACATAAAATTAGATAAATTAGTATATAACCACGACATGTCAGCTTAGACTTGTGTGTTTGTAATATAATAATATTATTAATTAACTAGCTAACCAGAAATAAAAAAGGAACGAGAGGAAAAAGTCTAGTCTGATAAAAACAGATTTGAAATCTCTGAATGATCTCAACGCCACTCGGGTTTAGCGTCGCCTTTTACCACAAGCCGTGTTTACTTAGTAAATTATAACATTAAAATATGCTTTTGGTTTCGTCCACCACAGACAGAACAGGCTATGTTCATGCTAGTCCTGTTGAATGATACCATCTTGTTAATTTTATGGGATTAGTAATTAAAAATTGCCGGAAATAATGAATTCTCACCTCATTGCTGTACCGGGCCAGTTCGGAGATATAGTTTTGGTGCTCTTCCCTGATCTGTGGCAAGTGTACCATCAGGTCGGCCTGTGGAGACGGTGGGTTCGGACTGGATGACAGTGGCCACCTGGACAAGTTTGACCATAGTAAAAAAATGGCCAAGTGCGAATAGAACTTTAATATTCCACGCCACAATAAAATGTTGCCTACTTTTTATAAATAATTAGCCTTACTACAAAAACTCATTAGATGATCTCAATACCTCAACGATAAAATAAATTTCTTACAAAAATTGAGTAGATAGTAATCTCATTACAGAATGATATTTTTGTTTTAGGGATTATTATGTATCCTTGTCACATGCCAGAGAAAATGGAAGCGTATTACCAAATCAGTAATTATCTAACAAACGGATTATCGGGTGGAATCTTATATTTTCAAAAGATTGAATTGACGTTTTGTATGAGACACGTTTTGTACGAGACATCATTCTAACATCAAATTGGCGGAACTCCGAAGATAGCGGATAGTTAATTTTAATGCACTTTTCTGCAATATAATTATTATTTTAAAGTGCTCGCTAAGAATAAATAAAAAAATTAAGTGGCGTTACATTGACTCCAATATTTAGGACCTATTTTCAGATAGTAAGAAATACACATAGCTTATAGATTATAGTAGAGATGGGTATGAAGCGTTTTGGACTTGAAGCTAGGATCTTAACAGTCTTACCAACTTCTGTCTATCCTGAACACAGTGTTCCTACACGATAAGTCACCTTTATTACGCATAATATACTCACTTGCTAGGATCGTAGTGCTTGGACCTTTTGATGTAATTGAAAGGAGCTATTTGCATGTCGCCGAACAGTGGGACAACTTCTAAATTCTGTTAATACAAAAAATTACAATTAGATATTTTTATTATACTAGAGATCCAGCTCGGCTTCGCTCGGATAACATTAATACATAGTAAAAAAAAACAAAGTCGTTTTCCGCTGTGTGGCTTCGTATGCTCAGATTTTTTAAAATACGCAACGGATTTTGTTTTTTTTTTAAATAGATATAGTGATTGAAAAGGAGGTTTTATTTGTATGTCAATGCTCGAAGCTGGGACGGCCTGCTAGTAGATTATAAATATATTAACAGGAAGTTAAAAATTAGACGAAGTGAAAAGAAATAACAATTAAAAGAAAAAAACGATGTCGAAACACAATCGCAAACGCAAAAATATAAGTTTGGTATGTCAAAACGTGCGGTATAAACGTTTTTGTAGAAGAAGCAGAATATAACAAAGGGAAAGGTGAGAGGCGTCTAGCATGAGGTGATTTTGGCGCGTAAACTTTATAATAACTTGTAAGACATTCTGTTAAATGGTTTAGTGTAAGAAGCTATTATTTATGATGTGTATAAAATGCTTAAGGTATCTAGCGTGGTTAAATTCAAAAGGACAAATCTGTATCCGTTTAAACAGCCTCAAAATTAGCACATTCTAAGTGACTAACCAAGTTTTTTTTAAAGTTATTGTGGGTGTACTAAACCCACGTTAAGTTACGTTCAAATATAAATACATATCATCCCAAACTTTTTTTGTAAATCTACAAAAGCAACACAAATCCACCAAAATGACTATTTTGTTACAACAGGCTTTGACAGCGTTTTCAATGAGTTTTTGAAACTTTTAACAAATATCGTGAATTATTTCACCTAATTTGTCCAAAACTTTACTTAATACTATATCTTAATATACTTAACCTTACTTAAAATAAAAACTCTACCAAAACCCGTCTAGTACTTTTGAGTTTATCGCAATTGACAAACACAGTCAAGGTCACGCGACTTTGTTTTATAACGTGTAGCAGTGTTGGGCAAATCAACTAATTTTTTCAATCAATTGATCAATCATGAATAATTTAGTCATAACTAAATCAATCATGATTGAAGTCTTTAGTTATAATCATGACTAACGTAGTTAGTCAGTAATCGTTTAATCGTTAGTTTTTAATCATAAATAATAAATTCAGTGAGCGGAATAAGGGTAGATTCGGAATAAGTAATTTGATTAAGATTATATCTTTGTTTGGTCATTATTTGTTAATTGTTTTGATTATTGTTTAAGTACCCATATGTTATGAACGATTTTAAATATTTTTAGTATTTTTTTTTATTAAAGTTATAATAAATGAGTAACTTTATTGTTGTAATATATGTATATTTGTAGGTCATTGACTTAGAAAGTAGGAACACCATTTTTAGTTTTATTATTATTAATATTTTTTGATGTCTTTCTGATTTTAATATTTCAATTAATAAAAACTGAATTTAAATTCGACACACTCATACATCTTCATAAACTACACACTCATCTTGTACATTACACCACAAGTTCTGTGTCAAATCAAGAAGTTAAAGTTAAGTTAATCATTAGTCTTGACTAATGATTACGAATAAAACTAATCAATCATTAGTCAAAACAAATTCAATAAACTTATTAGTCATTAGTCATCAATCATGGTTGACGTATTTAGTCGTTAGTCATC
>NJDD01005998.1:11640-23447 GCA_002245505.1 Calephelis nemesis | reverse complement strand
GCATGACTTAATAAAGATAATAAATAAAAGTCGATTTTTGATTACATGTTTAATAATTAACACCAGAACTTTATTTTCTGCAGAATTTTATTTGTCATGATTACAAAACTTTATCATAGTAAATTTCACAAGTACCACTGCACCAAGTACCTTACGATACACGCCAACCTAAATTTTACGACGTAAACCTTACAACTTTTATCGTTTATCGACGAGGCACAAATTTGTAGGATCAGGGTTGAACGATGGTTAACATAGTATTGTAATTCTGAATCTGAGTTTCACTAATTTTGGTATTTGTGTACAGGGTGCCCAACGGTAAATGTAATAGACACCATTACATACTTCATCTTTAAAACGATCAATGTTTTGAATATTTCAACAGATGTTGTCCATTACATTACTCTGACATTCATTTTGCAAAGTGGCTATGCTACACTGCTTTAATTTATACATGTAAATCTTAATCTTCTTAAAACTAAACAGAACAAGCACGAAATCGTTTTATTGCACACAAGGTCTAAACACAATAACACTAAAAATACACTAAGTTAATGGCGTTAAAACGTCCAATGATTTACTGAAAATCTAAAAACAGTAAAATTAATAACTGACACTAATTTGAAAACGCAGATTAAAGAAGTAAAACTTTTGAAACAAATTCTCAACAACGTGTTTCTCAACAACAAAGATGGAAAAATTTATATTTTAACAGTGGGTAGATGTCAGTTGTCTCATAAAAGATATTGCCAATCGAACGACACAAAAATGGTTGCAGTCAGGTTGGTATTTGTGACCGGTTGAAACATTTACATTCAAATTATATCTTAGAACACTTGTAATAAAGTTTAAATTGGAGTGCACATTGCAATAAAGTTTGTTGATGTTCCATAATGTCCACCCACTGGTTTTACGCGAGTGTCACGTGACGTTGAAAAGGTGGACTATATTTTTTTATTATTTTAACCGACAATTTATAGCCAAAGGGGATAGCGTTAAATATCAGAATTGGTGTTTGCATGAAATTAATAAAGAAGAGTAATTTATAATTTAGCTAAAAGTTGTAGCCTGAATAGCATTAATAAACTCTTCTGTATTGAAAGACATGAGAAAATATGTATGGCGGCAGAAATAGAAGAAGCGGTGGTACTAAACTGGGCAAATCTTTGCGAGTTCTTAAAACCTAGTGAAGATCACAGTCTTAGTGGCAAAGAAAACGACGCACGCAAATTACAAGCTCCTTGTAAAAAAGCAGTTACATACTTCATATTCTTTAAAGACATGTATCTACATTAAGACGTTTTAGGTTTAAAATTTTACTACCGTGTAATTGACTTGTGTAGTACGGGAGCTAGCACCATTCGAAAGACAAGAATTTTAGAACAGCCGATTTTTTGATATGCTGCCTGTCTTGCTCTTTCGGTGAGAGTCCCGGCTATCTGGCTGGCGGTAGGGGTAGCGTTCATTAATGCGCATCTTACCTAGAAACCCTTTACTTCAAAAGATTTTTTTAAGCGTAACTTTAATTTTTTTGCATTTAGATACATCTACCTGACATCGATTTTTATTGCCAGACATTTTTATTGTTGTTAATTATGTGCCAGACGCTATTTTTTTTAAACAAAAATTTTAAAGTATTTTCTAATGTCTTTATTTTCTATATTATGTTCTTTAAATATAAAACAATTCAAAATATATTTGCCAGACGTTAATTCATAAATAAGTAATGAAAAGTATTGCCGTATATGCTGCATATATTTATAGTCTACCGTCCAGTACATAGGGCTGTTGGACGTGCCAAAGAAATGTACATACTTACGCCCGAAAAAGATGACCCTCTTTTTGACATTTATGAATGGGCCAATATATACAATTAATATACTCGTAGATTGGGGATGACATATTGACGTAATTTAAGAGAGATATTTTTCTATTATTGTAAGATTTTATTATGTGGTTGAAAAATGAAAAACTAAATAAAAATATTTACTAACCTTAACTAACATGTGTTTTTCTGAAGGTGTCAAATACATCTTGGTCTCATACATGTGCATGCAAATGTTAACTACATCGGCTAGAAGATCTTCGTATCCTGCAAAGAAAAATATTCAATCCATAAAAATATAAAAAATCAAAGTGTATGTTTCTTATATTTACAAGTATATAAAAGTATATATGTAACATATACCAAAGTATTACTTTCTACAACTTTTGTTTCCGGTTAATCTCCAAAATGACTGGACCGATAGTGACAGGACTTTCCGATATAATAAGAAATAACTTAGGCTATGTTTATTTGGCATTTTTGCTTTATTCCACGGATACGAAGTCGCGAGCACAGATAGTAATAAATAATTGTAATAAAATACAAGTTCTTAAAATTATCTAAAAAGAAATTTGATCATTAACTTCGACTTATTATTCTTTGTTGTCACTTATCAACTTTCACTTATCAATTTTAATCAACTTCAAAAAATTAAAGATGTTTCATGTTCGACTGATATATTTTTTTTACATTTGTTAACCGATTTACCCATCTTTTCTGAACCCATTTTTATTTTATTTTTTCTGTGAAAACGCATATTTTTGAAGCCATTCCATCCCTGCCAAAAACGAATTTTTGCTAAAGAAAAAAGTACTCTTATTTCTGCTCAAACATATGGGAATAAATTCGCTCATTTACCCCACAGAATAAGCTTATATTATTTATGATTATAGACTTACCATTGATTTTCTCAAGGGCATCCTTAACTGTGTCCCGAATCTTATTCTGTGTTGCCAGAAACATGGACAGATTCTGAGACTCTTGTAAGCTTTGACTGTCTGACATCACTTTTAAAAATTGTGCTGCCCTGAAAAGTAAAAAAAACGTTTAATAAGGATAATTCTACATCACTTTAGTTTAAACAGGCATACTTATTTTTAATGCTATTGAAGTACCCACTACAAACACATTATACCCTGGTTGTAAGAAAAATGCGCTGCCTATAGACACCAGACAAAGATAAGACTTTGAGATTTTTTGAAGAAAACACTCCCTAACTGGAAAAATATGATACCGTGTAGTGACACTATGGCGGCCTCAATGAATAAAATCCGAACGAGACATGGCAGAACCCTATCAAACCCTTCCAGACGCAAACAAAGAAAAAGTCGGTGAGCCTAATTAATTACCTTAATTATCTTATTACCTTATTGCCAAAAGCGTTGTTTTTCATAAAATATGAAAATATAGTGAGTGTCGCGGTCATTCAGACGTGTTAAACCGTTTTTAGCTTTGATTGTTTACATTATATCAATTATAGTTATTCTTAGCTAATACACGACATGTACATTACATACTTCTCCGCAAAATCTTAAGTTTATAAGTCCGACTATTATCAAAACTTAGTGATTAATGTCTAAATATTTTTTGCTTATGTAGGCATATCAGATGACATATACAGAAGGATATTTCTATAAATTTCATAAATACTACAAGACAAACCTCAAATGTATGAAAAAACATGTTTTAAAGCGATTGTAGCAATGTTGATCACCCCTGTCTCTTGCACTCATAAGTAAATGGCTGTTTTTTTTTCTTTACGTTTGAATGTGTATATGCAATACATAAATGTAATTTTTAAATCCCCAAGAAAATAAATACTATGTATCTCATATTATAATCATTAACTGTTAAATACTTAGAAATAAAATAACGAAATAAATTTAATAAAAATCCTGATCTAGATATACAGACATTTATGATAATCTTACTAATAACTGCTTCTGTCGGCAATAAATTCGAAAAAAAGCCCATCTAGATCATTGATGACATTGGACAAAACATTCATTAACAGTTAGTATCTCACCATACCCGTATTATATTGCAGTTGTAGTGCCTCTAGGAAATTTCTTACCGTCTGTATGTAGAATAGTCATTTTTTACAGAACTTTTCATATTTTTTAGTTCGTCCAGCACTGCGAACATGTTGACGAACTTGCCAAGAGTGAGTAGGTAGGCCTCGGAAACGAAGTCGCGACGTTTTTCTGCGTGGCATAAGCGTCGAACTTCGCCGCAGAAACGTTCAATTGCCTTACGCTATTGTGAAAAAGAACACTGATGTTAAACATTAAATAAATTCTAAATAAATAAATATCCCTGGACAAATCACACAAATTGAATCTAACCCCAAAGTAAGCAAATTATATGCTTGTGTTATGGGTGTTAGTCAACGATACTAATACATAGAAATACTTAAATAGATACCAGAATAAATTAAATTAAAATAAATGTCGATGGCCTACTTTTAAGAGATCTCTTCATATTTTTTAGTTCGGCGAACACAGTAGACATATTTACTTAAGGCCAATTTCAATTACCTATCTATAACGGTTATTATCCAATAACTAACAAAAATATCTTAACAAAACTTAACAAAAAAGGTAGGTCGTTTGTAATGCAACTGCAGATACGAGTACGTTATCGAAATTGGTTAAAAGTTTTAAGTTTGAAATTAAATTTAAGTAAACAAAGTCATTTAAAATGGAACTTATGCAAGTATACATTTAAGAAATGGTTAATTTTAAGTTGTTAGACCATCTAGTTTATTTTTAATGATGGATGAATGGATGGAGATGAATTCGATTCTAGAAAGTCTATTATTTACTAGCTACACTAAAATAAAAATTAAATCGGTTACGTAAAGTAAATAAAGTTGGAATACGATCTCCGAAGCTATCTAGTTAAGTGAAAAGTGGTATAGGAAGTGTTTGTACATATTGTGTGAATTCGTATAACTCCAGTATTGTCTCTTAATGCACTTCATGAGTTTGTTTCGCCGTTTCTTCGCTAATCGGCTAGGTTTGAATTTATATATAAATAACATATAAATATAAATAATAAATTTGTACAATTTTAAAAATATTTGAACACCACAATGTGGAAGAATACTTGTAACAGCTTCTAACACGCATACTCAGGAAATAAATTAATTTTATTTTTTCTTGAAATGACATAATTCACCTGGAAATACATAAACTGCAACAGCTTGTCGACCTCAGGTGCCAACACTTGCACTGTCCGCTCGTAGATGAGCACTCTGTCTGGCTGTTCGTTGGAGCGAGGCTGAGGGATCGCTCGACTGCAGCACCTCCAAGTGTACAACATAACGGCATGCGCATTGCCTTCTTCCAATAACTCGTTCTGAAAATTTCATACAATATTTTAATGTTCCACACAGACATTTTTAAACTTTGCGCATTTACTGTAGGGGTTCTAAAGCTCGTTAGCATTTTCTACCGCATCTGCCATGACATCACTACTTGCTGTTTAGTTACATTCGTACACATACCCCTAAAAACTCTACATTTCACCTACACATTGATAGAGGAATTGTGGGTGAATTTGGGAATCTTTTAAATTGTTTGCCTCTTAATCTTTGCGGAACCGGTTTCCTATAATACTGACTTAGGGAGTTTGAAGAAAATATTTTACATATTCTTAAAAGGATGGTAATAAACAATGAGTCCCCTGGTGGTGTAACAATAAGTTGAAGGTGGACTGTGGAGATCCTTAACCAACGTCGTCACTTATCTTCATACTCTTTCACTAAAAAAAGTAAGACCTTCCTTTGCCTGGTTAAAAAAATAAACCGAAACTGTACAGTTTAAGATGGTTTTATTCATTTCACAATTAAATAATAGTCGAATCTCGTAGTTATCCCGTCCACCAACTACAGAAAGCTTTGTCCCGCATTTCTAAGACTGAGAGCCGTAAATGGAAATTCGTACAACCCAAAAGGCGTAGTTATGGCGGTCTAGGGAGCATGGACTTAACTAAATGTAGCCAGCTAAACACTCTACAGCCAGAGATGAACGTGACGCGTGAGCGAAATCGTAAATGTATCTTATTGGATACCTATCAGGTAAAATACACTTGAGTTTAAACGCCAATATTTATACTTTTGCTCGAGGCCTTACATCCGGCCTCAGGTTGGCAACGCACCATTACCACCTTTGAAGTCTTTACGCGGCGTAAATTTTCATCCTCCAATGTCATAAAAAAAAAAAAAAGAAGGCCATATAAGCAACCTATAACTTAGGGATATGAGGTCCCTGACAGAAAAATTTAAAGAAATTAATATTCTAATTGTAACTTTCCAGTAGGTATATCTTTGAAAATTTAACCTGTGAATATTAGGAACAAAAATTCTCTTAGTGTGCATGTGTCTACTGTCTTGTCTCCATAGAATAAGCCATTCTTTCATGAGTCGATTTATACGTTTATACAATAAACTTCTCGATTATGTGAAAGAACCTACACTAAAAAAAAATGAAAAATGTATTAAAAAAAGTATCTTCACGCCCATATCCCCGAAGTGACAAGCGGAGGCACAATCAGGGCACCCACGACTAGCCTAGAATTAAACATATCCCAATAAAAAAGTATTTGCCAAATCTTGATTTGGTCATCATCACCCTTCAACGACGCCCTAACACCTACCTTTCAAAACAATCATAAAAATTCATTCATTTGCGTAAAAATCATGAAATAATTAATTAAAAAGTATCTTCAGGCCCATATCACGGAAGACGTAGGCAGAGACACAACCAGGGCACCCACGACTAGCCGAAGACACTAAGTCCCACCATGTGATAGGTGGCAAGCCTATCGCCTACCGGCTAATTTGCTTATTGTTGCCCGACCCAGTATTCGAACCCGGGACGTCATGCAGTCAAGTCAAACACCTGAACCGCTAGACCACAGAGGCGAATAAAATTACTAAAAATGAGTTAAAAGTATAGTTAAACCGTAAAAAGTTAAATCAGTGGAAATGTTATCTTTGACAATAATTGTGAGTGAGTGCTAAAAATGAACCCAATAGTTCATGATTGTTAAACGTAAAATATCTTGTATTTAAGAAAGGAATCAAAGTCATAAGGATTTTAATGTCATAATTATGAAAATATTTATTTCTGTGGTCATTATTTTTATTTGAATTTCTACGTTTTCTGAACAAGTAATGCTATAGTAGTAGTCTATCAGAATGTATTGAATTTAATAACACACATCGATACACTAATATTACTCCGTGGAAGGATTGTGTTTTCACGTCTCTCCGCTAGATGGTAGTGTACACTATAAAAGGAGACTTTAAAGAAATAAATATAATTTGCAATCGTAAGACTATCAGGATTCAGGGGCAAGGTGTTCAAGGGAGATTGCAACTGGAGGGCTGGGTGTCGTGCAAATGTGGTGAACTGGGTTGTGAGAAATGTTGTGGGGAAGTATGATTTCCGGATACTGATTCAAAATTTAGTGATACCGCCAATCAGAACCTTAATCGACCAAATTTTATCACAATTGACCAGTGAAGCTATAAAAAACATAAATGTAGTAGTATAATTGATAAGTTTTTTATGATATTGGATGGCAAACATGCAGAGTGATTTCCTGATGGTAAGAAAATCAAGGAAAATAAAGGGTGGCATATTAGGCCTCTAGCGAAAGTAATTTTCGTTATCTTCCTATCCGGAACACGTCAACGGCAAACACTGACGTAATGGCGGCAGGAATAGGTAATGCGGTGGCCAATCCGGGCAAGGCGCAGCAAAACTCTACCACCTAGTCAGATTTAACGGTGTTGGTGACGGTAAGCCTATGCTCGCCATTTACAAACTGTCTGGCAGAAAGGCAGTTGGTCTATTCTGCAAATGAGCTCGGATCATCATAGGGCAAAACAAGAGCTTCAATTGGAATGTCTAAGAGATCCACCAAATTTATCGTACCTTGCTCCGACAGATAACCATTTTTACCGAAATTTGATAAACCTGTTCACCTTCAAAGTTTTTATTTTTCCCACACAAATCGTTTATCAGAATCAGAATAATCTTTGTTCACATGAACCATACAAGTGGTATTTGTGCGCGTCGACATTTTTTAAACTACCACCGGATCGGAATCGCGGCCTCGCACTGAGAAGATCCGGCGAAAGAAACTCAGCGGGCTTGTCTTTTTTCAATAATAATATTTACAATATAATCTAGATTAAAAATACAAATTACAATCTTATTTTAACTTAAAAGGTACAATAAATTACATTACAAATTGCAGTGGGAGATTGAAACCTCTATCCCCAAGCATGTTCATCTTCCAAATACTCTGAGACAGTATAATAGCCTTTTTGACATAATTTTGTTTTGATACATTTTTTAAACTTATTTATAGGTAGATCTCTAATACCAAAAATTATAAAAATGAATCCCCATTTCAGCTGGTCATTGCATTACACCTGCACGGATGAACTTATTTTGATAATTTATTTTGTTGTGTTAATTATTGACAGGAAAATGTTCTTACAAAAAAGAAAAGTGGGGAAAATCTTATCCAGCGTTCTTTATTATGTGGCCAGCCAGTAAGTTTCTAATACCATGTTAAGGTGTAATGTAAAAGTTTATCTATTATTATTGAAATACTAATGTTATAATCTATACATAGTATAAAGCAAAGTCGCTTTCCGCGTCTGTCTGTATGTATGTATGCTTATATCTTTCAAACTACGCAACGGATTTTGATGCGGTTTTTTTAAATAGGTAGAGTGATTCAAGAGGAAGGTTTATATGTATAATAACATGTTCATATATTAGAGAACCACTGATAATTTCAAGATTTCTAATGCGAAGTCGTAAATAAACACATTTTTTGCTTGCATTGATTTTGCGCTTGCATTGAAAACGCTGGCTGAACTCTACGAGATAGATCAAAATAATGTACTAAGTATTGTTTACCTTAAAAAAGTCTACAAAAAAGTGCGCGATGGTATATGTTTATCTCTTACAATAATAACTTACAATAACCAATTTTTATCCTTCACTTTTTACGAAAAATAATGGCTTATTTACGAAGCGATTTGAAGCAATACCGCATTAAGTAAAACTTATTTAAGTATCTTAAATAAGTTTTACATTTAATATAGAACAATATAGCCCTTTACAGCATGAAAATTAAACGAATAGTTTCGGAGATATTACAGGTTTAAAATATAGGGACATCACGGTTGCGGCGGTACCGGCTGGCCGCGGTGCGTGCGCGACGAAGTACTTGCCTTTTTCATAGGACTGTAATTTGCAGCGATCGCACGCATTTATCGGAGCTCTCTAGCGAGGAAAATATCAAACTTAATAAAAACGTGCTTTTCAGCGCGACATATTTTATTATTTCAATTCTATTTACGTTCGTAATTTAATAATCCACACTAATATTATAAATGTGAAAGTAATTCTGTCTGCCTGTTACCTTTTCACGCCTAAACCACCCAACCGATTTTGCTGAAATTTGGTATGTAGACATTTTGCATTCATGAGAAGGACATAGGCATATTAGTTTTTGCAAATTCAACCCCTAAATGGGTTAAAAGGGGTGGCAAAGTATGTATGAGAAAAATATTTTTATTGCACATTTTTGCATGAAACTCTGAATTAATGCTTTTTAGTACAAATGATGAAACACGTATTCCAGGATTTTTCGAAATTCACCCCCATTGGGAGCTAAAGGGGATGGCTAAGTTTGTATGGGAAATTTAATTCTATTGAAATATTTTACGTGACGCTGAAATAATGCTCTGCAATATAAATTATGAGATACATATCTAAGCGTTTTTTGAAAATCAACCCCTATGAGGGTGAACGGGGTGGCACAATTTGCGTAGGAAAAATATTTAGCAGTAATTTTACCATAAGTCCATAACAATGAACCACGTACATCAGTTTAACATTAACGAAAAACACACAAGGAAATTATGATACACATAGTAGCAAAATTGGTTAAAAATCCCTACTTCCCTACTAATATTATTAATGCGAAAGTAACTCTGTCTGTCACGCTTTCACGCTTAAACCAGTAAACCTCTTTACGTAAATTAAAAAAAAACTTTAAAATAAACAGTAAATTTTTATTTGTTTTTTTTTTTGTTGCCCGGACCGGAAATAGAACCCAAGATCTCAAGAAGTAATTAAGAAGACGAACGGTTAGACCTCAGAGACGATACGTATATTTCTAAAAATTCGAAAAAAAAAATCTGTTAGAGGTTTCCATAACTTGCTATACAGTTTAATTTCACAAGATTTGCTGAAGTGCAAATAAAACTGTAAACACAATAACGTATTCCTACTATTTATCTGAGGTGAAATTAGAAAAGAGGAAGTGTATGTTCAGTTTTGACGGCAAAATTGCTGAATTGATCTTAATATTAACAAAAAATAGATGAAACTTTGGATAGCGATATAGGCTGCATTTTATCTTAAAATTTTAACGAGCAGTGTTGGAGAGCTAAATATCAAATTAGTAGACTACGCGGGCGAAGCCGCGGGTAACACCTAGTTATTGTATAAAATGATAATCTGGAAGAGTTTTAGTGATATCAGGTAAGATGTAAAATTACATACAATAAGCCTTAAGTTTGAAAAATACTTGTTGTTTAAAAGTCATTTTAGTTACATGCTGGTTACATTTTTAATGTATACAAAGTATAGTATTTATATTTTATATTGTGTTTATCCACTTGACAGTCCGTAAGCAATTTTTTTTTACGCAGAACTGTTAGTGGCACTACAGTGCCACAACCTCAAAGTGTTTGTAATAACTTGTTTATTACGAATCGGTTGTGTATCTGTGCCACAGCTGTAGTATTTCATGTTAAGAAAGAATCATAGATTCTAGTTGTATCCATTTTGAGGCGCTGTTTTATCGACAGAGCAATTTCAAAGTGACATATTTTTTTTCTGTGATTGAGCAAAAACTGCTGAGGAAGAATGTCGTCAGTACTTTCATTTTATTACTTAAGTCTTAAATTATGATTTGTTGTAATTTTGTAGATTAAATTCTCTTTACAGTGATGTATAAATATCATAACGTTTCATTCTGCAAAGTTCATAATTTTTGCAAACAATATAGTCAAGTACTGTTTGTGAGTAAACATGGCTGGTTTTGTTGTTATTTACAAATTGTCGAATTTGAGTTTTATACACTATACATATTTTCAACTTTATTGATGCCTTATTTTATTATTACCTATCTAGCAATATTTTTTTTTCATAATCACAACTATACTTTTCTTTTCACAAACGTTTTTATAGGGACAGGTTACGCGATTTTTTTTGTGGACCTATCGAGCGATAGCACCGGACAGTTCTGGTACTTCACTGTTTGCTAGCGCAGACAGTCACGTGGTTATATGACATTTATATATTAAAAATCATAAAGCAGGTCTGTATGTGTGAAGATACATGTGTATAGTGTATTCATACATATTAGTCTAAGATCCGAAGTTAGGTCGAACTGATAATAGGATAAAGCCGAATTATTATTTTTTTATCCACTAATTGGTGCAATATTTAAGGTTTTATCCTGACTTAAAGTAGGTATAAGACGAAGTTGCAGAAATTGAGTTTCCTGGTATTTATCTGGATTGCCACATATAAACGGATAATTGTCGATGCTAGTTACTTTCTTGGGATCGGATAATAGAAAAAATATATATCAACATATGTGCAGTTTTATTACAATTTATGTTGGTACATAGGGTTGCCCTAAAAAAATTGGAAAAATGAAAAACTTTTTATTTAAATAATTAAAAATATTTGATCCAGGACAATTTAGGCAACCCACTTTCAATATGATCGCAAATATACTTGACTATAAAATTTGTTTTATTCAATTATCAGTAGTAAGTTAATGTAGGTACGGATCTTTTACTATATTACATACGAGAGTTGGTTGACAAACAGACACAGCTGTAACAACAGTTAAGTTGTAAGTTTCTAATACC